>PVJD01003069.1:0-175555 GCA_004026545.1 Mormoops blainvillei | reverse complement strand
ACTAAATAAGCATCTGATAACTTCTCATGATTTACACACAACCTTCGATCCTAGGAGGTGGTGGATGAAAATGGGCTTGGAGCCAGGTGCGAGACCTGAGCTGAAACCCTGGCTCCATCATTTTCTATACCTGAGACCATGGACAAGGTATTTAATTTCTATGAAGCTCTGCTTCTTATCTCTTACTCTTGGAAACTAACACTCCACTGAGCTACTGAAAGGAGTGAATGAAATAATGCACAGAAAGTGCTTGCCACATAGTGGGCTCTGGATGAACATTGACGCCTTCTTTCCACAAACGAACGAGTGGGCTTCGTCTCATCAGAGTGTGAGGATTTTGTAAGTCAGCTTGTTCCTCTTTTCTTCTTTACTGGCAGGAAACCCAGTGCTCTCTCAGGGCTCACCACGGGCTCCTGCCCATGTCTATGCGAGGGCTCCTTTGTTCAGATTTCTATTTGTTTTCATTGTGCATCATTCTACTTCATGTGTGTTTATATTTTATAACCACCTCAAATACGTTTTTGAAGCTGGGCGATTAAAGTCCATAATAGGTTTACTAAGTTAACTAACATCTCATTAGCAAGTTCTAGCTTCTTAGATTTGATCCTTCCATGGAAAACTGAGCATTGTGCCGCTCTTTGACCAGAAGCTTAAAATCCAGACTTGGCTATAAATGTAATGGTAAGAGAAATGGTGGGCGGTCTCTTGTGGAAATAGCCATACGTCTCGTAACAGATCCTACTGTTCAGTGGTAGCTTTCGGAGGTAAAGTGTTGAGTAGTTATCAAAAGCAAAGTACACACTGGCCCAGCAAAAAGAATGTATATGACAGGGAAATGGTCTGGAATAATGCTGATGTTAGGCAAAGCTTTACTGGGCTTCATACAATGTCTCTAGGACCTGGGTCTGTCTCTGTCTCAGCCCTGCTTGCCCATGTCTTGACTTGATGCTTACACTCAAGTTCCAGCAAGATACTGACTGTAGCTCTAGTCTACAGATTTTCAGGATCAACCTTAAGTTTCTTCCTGTTCTTGTCCTGGAAATCTTAGCAAAGTCTTCACGCATCTTATTTATGCTGATCGAATGGTGTTATATTACCTCTTAGTTTTTCTCATTGTGACCAGTGTGATGTGATGCTCTAATTGGCTTAAACCCATCTAAACCTCAACTTTGAAGCTGGGGTTGGCTCATTTTTACCTAACTTTCATGGATCAAGAATGAGCAAAGAATTGGTCTCCCAAAATCCAACGGTATGGCTTTCTCCTGGAGAAGGCAAATGGGTGCTGTGTGGCAAAATGAATGAACAGGGCAACGCTAGGGCCACCCCAGGATCAGCTCTGTGATGCTGGACCTAAAATTCTTCAAAGTATGTTTCCCAGGCTCTCTTGTCAACTGGCTTCCTGTGAAGTTCTGCCAATGGGAGGCACTGCAGGAAGACTGGAGAAGAGAAGAGGCAAAGGGAAAATTTCTTTTGGTTTTCCAGTTTCCTTCATCTTCCCTCCAATAACAGCAGAAGGTTGGCTTCGGCCCCAGCTTCTTTTGGCCCTTCCAGAACCTTCCTCTATTTTCTCACCCTCCTTGTTTCTTGACATATATGTAGAGTAGATTACATGTTCCAAAGGACAGGTGCAAAGTCTGTCCCAGAGGGAAATAGCTGATACACCAAAATAGCTGCAAGATTTTGCTAATTTACATAAGCAAAGACCTGGAAAATAGTCTGGGGATGATTTATAAGGTGATGAAGCAAGAAGGATTGAGAATTGTCTGTAACGGTGGTTAAGGCTGAATTTATCTGTATGATTCTTGGTTAGTTGACTGAAACCTGAGCTCAGTGAGGCTGAGATGCTCAAACTTCCCAGGCATAATATAGAGGACAGAGTCAAAATGCTTAAGAAAATAAGACTGTTGAGGTAGATTTATCTTGTGCAGCTTCCACACTTACTCAGCCTCACTATATCCACTGAAAGGGTCCAGGTTTCACTTCCTTAATTAAGGCCTTGTGAAGAGCATTGGTAAGGGAACACCGGAAGTCTTGCATAGCTCTGCCGTGGCCGTACGCAGGCGGCCATTGCCATGGTTTCTGGAATTCCGAAGTAGCAGAGACCAAGCTGCCAGGGAGACAAGGTGGACAGAATTACCACAACAAGCAACAAGGATGAAGTGCTGATTACCATTTGCACCATTTTAACCTGCAGAAAATTTTAGCAATGACTATTTGATCACAAAGTTCCTAGAAATGAAATATATGGGAAGCCTGTTAAAATGTCATGTAAATATTTAAAACAGGAAAACTACAGTCTGGTGGTCAGAAACCTGGAGAGAGATGCCAAAATAGAGAATACTGGCCTCCCCCCCCTGTTTCAAAACCTTCGTCAGTTCATGGACCCAGGGCCCCTTGACTTCAGGGAAGGCTGAATTCCTTTGAGACAGATTCCTGTAACACTACCTCCACATGTGGTTCCACAAAGTCTCCAAAGGGATATAAAGCCATTTTCTAGGACAATTGTACACAGGCTAATGGGTAATATTGAGACCTTTCAGGAATAAACTAGACACTGACACTGATTTACTGGTAATCTTTCAGGATCCAAATGCTGCAGTGGTCCACTGGCAGAGTGGAGCTTACGGAGGTCTGGTGATAAATTGGGCCCAATGCTGTCTCATAGTAATCTAATGGCCTATAGATCCTCCTTGTGTTTATTTTCTTGTTTTTTAAAAAACACGTAATTAGAATGGACCTGCTCAGCAACAAGCAGAGTACCCACACTGGCTCCCTGATCCAGGAAACTAAGGCCTCTTCGTGGGAGGAGAGACATTGTACAAACCCCTGGAACTGTTCTCCCTACTAGGAGAGAAAGCCCAAAGAAAAACCGTGTCTCAGAGGAAACTGCAAAGGTGAGTGCTACCATTAAAGACTTGAAAAATGCAGGGGTATTCATTCTGCTGTCCACATCCCATCGAATTTGGTCTGCTTGGCTTGTGCAGAAGGGTAATGGATCTTGGAGAATGAATATGGAATATTGTAAATTTAATCATGTGCTAACTAACACCAATTACAGCTGCTGTTCCAGATGTGGAATCTCTCCTGGAACAAATCGATACAAGCCTTGGAACCTATTACACAGCTACTTGTATAGCAAATGCTTTTAGTACCATATTGATTTATAAGGGAAGCAAGAAGGTGTTCTCTTTCACCTGGCAGGGGCCACGGTATACCTTCGTTGTTTTCCTCAGGCTACACCGATTCCCCTACTCTTTACTATAATCTAATCAAGAGATATTAATCATTTTGACAATCTACAAAACATGACACAAGTCATGGTTGGTTCTAAAAATCAAAGTATCAAGTACCTAAGAAGGTTTAGTAAGGCAGGTTAGTGCCAGAAGATTGGAGATAAATCTCCAAGGACCTACAACCTTAACAACATGTCTAGAGTTCCTATGAGCTACATCACATGGGATATGCCCTACAAAGGGAAAGGGAAGAGCCTGCACCTTGTACCATCTACCACTAAGAAGATGGAACAACATTTTGGGGGCTCATTTGAATTTGGAGGCGACATCCACCACATCTGAGTGTGAGGCTCAGACCCACTTATTATGCAAACTGAAAGCTTTGAGTGGGTCTCAGGGAAAGAGAAGGGTCTGCAGGAAGTCCAGGTTTCAGGACAAGCCTGGGCAAGCTATTCTGCTGGTATCACACAAAGTATCTAAAGCTTTATATGTCTTCTGGCAAGAATCACTGTGGAGAGCCTTAGGAAGTTTGAAGGAAAACTCATCGCTCTTCTATAGATAAGTATTCTTTTGAGAAATAGATTTTGGCTTGCTAGGTGGCCCTGGTAGTGCCTCTATGCCCAATCGTGGGACTCCAAGTGATCTGAGCTGCTGATCATGGACTATTACTGGCCTCTGAAGCCCTATGGTTAGGCATGCTTAGAAGCAATTCATTATCAAGCAAAAATATAAATGATACAAATGATCAAGCTCAAGCAGGTTCTGCAGGAACAAGTTGAATTCACAGGTGACTGAGACTCCTAAGCACGTAGCCCAGCTGCACTGCCTCCTCTCCCTCCAGGTATATCTATGGCATCATGGGAACTTCCCCACGAACTTTCGGCTCCCTCCTCACTTCTCCCCCAAGTTAGAGCCTAATTTACAGATAGTTCTACATGATACACTGACAGCCACAGGAAGCAATCTGCTACAATTTTGCTGTCTAGATAGCTTACAGTGTGAGGCAAAAGTAGGTTTATGTTATGAATACACAAAATAAAGTTTATTCTCATATTATTATTTATTAATTACTGTATTATTTTCCCTATGAACAACTGTAAACCTACTTTTGTCCCTCCCTGTATATTATTCCTGATCTACCAAATATTCTGGCTCATGCTCCAGAGTGCCCATCCTTGTTTGGAAATGGGCAATCTGATATTTCCTTTTTTTTCTCTTTACCGTACTTAGTAGGTTGGCTTACATATTAAAGTAGCAAAATGGCAGCTGCCCTTCCAGACAGTCACAGCCAAGGAAGAAATGATAAAAGAAATGTCTGCTGACTTTCCTCTTAGTCAACAAAACAACCTTCTGGAAAACTTCTGCTTACAGTCTCCTCGACTGTACTGCACAGTATGACCACCTCAGCTGTGGCAGAAGATGGAAAGTGTTTCACTCTTCATATTCTTGTAGTGAAAAGTGCCAAGAGGGTAGGGGGTTGGGAACAGCTGCTGGGCTCACCACCCAGCCGTGTCTGCCGCAGGCAGAACTAGTCATTAACTGTTCTTAGTGACAGAAACTGCTTCGTGAGACCCCTCCTGGGAATGCCACCGCATCTTTAGACAATAGAGGCTGGCCCTTGTTTTCTGTTTCAGGAAACAAAAATAAAGTATCTGCAAACATCAGAACGAATGGAAGGCACACATTTTTTATGTCATTGGTAATTTTGTGAGAAATAAGGGCATTCCTCGTGGTCTGATTCTCGCGTTCAAGTTTTTAAAAGAGTTAAATAGGTTTGGGTCAATAATGAGGTTGTACAACTCGGGCTAGGTTTGATTTCTGTCCGTGGTGTAAACAAGTTGATGACAAGATCAATGCATGCTTCCAGGTCTTGCGTTACCTTGACTTGCATTTCCAATTAAGGGAAACAGACCTCAGAGCATTTTAGGTTAAAGTACACACGCCTACAGTTTGTCTAAAACAAAGCTGGCACCAGCTCTGAGGATACATTCAGTGGGATGATGTATCCAAAATTTAGGGAGTCAGGGATTACTCTCTTTACATTTATTAAGTAGACTTGGGGCTTTTTCCTGCACAATTATCTGGAGTAAAGTATGCTTTAAGAAGTGTAGTCCATAACCGAGGGCAGGTTTAAGGGAATCCTGGAATCAGGATTCATTTCAAAAACATTTTTCTTTAGCTTCAGGCAGTTTAATTAGATGCTGTGTCAACACTGGGAGAATTCTGCATTCCATCTGGCATGGAGTGGGTAGCATTTGCTCACAGACCTAGGAACCACATTTCACCCACACATTCATTCTACATGACCACTCTGTCTGAGGCCTTGCCAGAAGCTACCTTTTTTGTCTGTGTGCATGTATGGTGACATTTTAGTAATTTAAAAAAATTGAAGTATAACATATATATGGAAAAAAATCACAAGTAATAAACATCCAGTTGGCTGTATTTTAATTACCTGTACACATGCCTGTAACCTGCACCCAGTTTAAGAAACAGAACATGCCCAGCACCCCAGAAGTTACCCTATTTGTGTTTGCCCTCGCTCTCTTGATGTTTTCTCCAGTTTTATTGAACTATAATTGACATATAACATTGTATAAGTTTCAGGTATACAACATAATGATTTGATACGTGTATATATTGTGAAATGGTCACCAAAATAAGTTTAGTTAATACCCATCACCTCACATAGTTCCAATTGTGTTCCCCATGTGATGAGACTTTTTAAGATCTACTTTCTTAGCAACTTTTAAGTGTACAATATAGTATTGTTAACTATAGTCACTATGCTATACATTACGTCCCCAGGAGTTACTTATCTTATCATTAGAAGTTTGTACCCTTTGACCACTTTCATCCATTTCTTCTGCCCCTTCACCCCTCACCTCTGATAACTTCTAAACCATTTTCTGTTTCTATGAGTTCATTTTCTTTCAGATTTTACACATGATTTCATATGTTTTCTGCCTTTCTCTGTCTTATTTCACTTAGCATAGTGACCTCAAGATCCATCCATGTTGTCACAAAAGGCAGAATTTCCTTCTTTTTTATGGCAGAATAATATTTGATTGTATTTATGTACCACAATTTTTATCCATTCATCAACACTCTCTTGACTGTTTTTTTAAATCCTCACTGGAATATATGTTTATTGATTTTTTTAAGGGACGGAGAGAATGAGAGAGAGAGAGAGAGAGAGAGACATTGATCAGTTGCCTCCAGTATGAATCCCAACTGGGGATCGAACCCACTACGTAGGTATGTACCCTGACCAGGGATTGAACATGCAACCTCTCAGACGATGCTCCAACCAAGTGAGCCACCTGGCCAGAGCTTCTCTTGACTTTTAACAGCATATATGTGATTCACCTGCTTTTGAAAGTTATATAAATAGAATCAAAGAGCATGTAGTCCTTTGTGTCTGGCTTCTTTCACTAACCATCACAATGGTGGGATTCATCTACGTTGACAAGTAGTTGTAGTTCATTCATTCTCATTGATGTACAATATTCCATTGTATGAATACACCAGCATTAATTTATCCATTCTTGTGCTAATGGCCATTTGGGTAGTTTCAACTCTTAGCTATCATGCACAGTGTTGCTCTGAATAATCTTGTACATGATTTTTCATGCATTTATGGACATGTTTCTGTTGGATGAAATTGCCGTGTTGTGAGTTACCTGTCTGTTCAGCTTTAGCAGACATAAGCTGCTTCTCTCCCGGAATTAACAGTCATCCAGAATCAATAGTCACTCATAGACCTGGGGGCTCTGGACTGGGCCCTCATCTGGAAGCAGCAGGGTCTCTGGCTTTTGCTAGGGAAAAAGAACTTCGATAAAAAGCATAATGAGTACATAACATGTTCTCACAAACTCCTCTTAAGTTTTATGTTGCTGATTTTCCTAGATTTTAAAAATATTATTTTTAGATGTTTCTTGGAAATTCTCATTTAACTACCTTCTTTAATGCTTATAACTGTGCCTGTGTGCTGGGCACAGCTAGGCGCCTAACCTATTTTACCCCATTAAGCTTCCTAGCAAGCTTCTGAGAAAGCTGAGTTTCTTTTAGAGATGGAAAAACCCAAGATCAGGAAGGGGAGTTGTAGGGCATGGATGTACAACACCCAGGCCGGTCTGCCTGTGTCTCTCTGCCATTTGATGTTGCTTCCTAACTTATTCTGCTACCTGGCTTTAAGAAATTTGGAATTTACTAAAAACAGAAAGATGTATTCCATTACTTTTCTCCCTACCTGCTGTTCCCTGCTACCAGAGAGAGTGTGAGAAGACGGCTGGCAAAAGTTAAAGCTTTGACACTAGTCGAAAATCTACAAAGTGGCGTCAGGAGATAAAAGAGGAGAGGCTCTACAAAGCTGGCAATGTGGATCCAGCTAGGCTGGAGAAGGGAGAAGGTGCTCGTGCAGGTCCCTGAACCAGGGTCTGGATCACAACATCGTCCTGAGCATGTGGGGCAGGGCTACTCCACCCTGCGCACATTCTTCAACAAATGCTGTGAAGGGCTTTCATGTCAGCATTAGGCTGGGCCCTCAGATAGAGAGACATATGGTGTCTGCCCTGGAGGAGCTCATAGTGTACTGGAGAAGGCAGGCAGTTAAGCAAATAATTGCACAAAAATCCTAAGTTTCTCCAAAAGAAAAAATAGGGGATAGACTTGGGTACCAAAAACAAACAAACAAACACCCAGTTCTCCTGGGGAGAGAAGCTGAGGGAGGATGTGGTTAGGAGGGATCTAATGAGGATGAGCTTGAAAGATAAAAATAGTGGATGGCATGGGAGCCCAGTGTGAAGGGGAGAATGAGGCTAGAATGTAGACAGGGACCGGGCACGAAGGTTGGGGAGGTAGCAGGTCAGATGTTTTTGAGTTAGCCCATGGCAGGAAGGAAATGCTGAGCTGCAGATTCGTAGGCTGGGTTATAGGCTGGGCATGAGGACTCTTCTGCCCGGACATAAGATGATGGGCACTTGGTCATGATGAGGTAGAGCTGCTTGTCACAAAAACGAACCACTGGAAACTTACAGGACTGTTGGCTATGGACAGTTACTCTTTGAAGCTGGGATATGGAATCTTATGAGTGTTTGTCTTCCAAAATCTAGTGCTCCCCAGAGCCCGGCCTTTCCTGTGCTGTGTCTGAGGGGAATGCATTTTGTCAGTAAAGTGAGCTTTCACACTTCCAGGGAGGAAATTTCATACTGTCAATGACCTCAAACAGGGCTCAGTCCTCCCGAGAGAGGTTGCTGCTGATAAAGTGTTGAGAGGGTTTGAGTGCTACCCACCCACTTGCCAAGTGTGCTAAGGAGGTTCACCCAGGGACATGTAAATTCCCTGCAATGGAAATAGAGAATGGTATTTTTCCTGACTAGGATCTGCTAGCAGCGATGAAAAAGAGAGAGCCTACCCCGGCTAATATAGTTCAGTGGATTGTGCATTGGCCTGTGAACCAAAGGGCTTCTGGTTCAATTCCCCAGTCAGGGCACATGCCTGGGTTGCAGACCAGGTCCCCTGTAGGGGGCATGAGAGAGGCAACCACACATTGATGTTTCTCTCCCTCTTTCTTCCTCCTTTCCCTTCTGTCTAAAAATAAAAGACTAGTTATAAAAAAGAGAGAGAGACAGAGACAGAGAGAGAGAGACAGAGAGAGACTGAATCTCTGCCCCTGCATTGAGGGGAAGAATCCCACCTGGCCTACCTCCTGTCTCCAGGCTCCTGAAATGCTTGAGATGTCTGTTCTGTAACTGAAAGCAGGGGCATCAGGGGGACTGATGAAGAGAAGCTCAAAAGAGTTTCTTCAGGAAAAGGCCAGGATGAGGGCTCAGGGTCCTGTGTCTAGGGTCTCAGAGATACAAACATCTCCTCTAGACAAAGAGCTTGCTTATTTCCAGGCAGCCTTGCCCCCCACCCCAACCCCAACCCCAACACTGGTTCAGTGGGAAGAACATTCAGGAGAAAGGGGTTCTGTGGTCTTAGGCTAGGGGAGGTGGATGTGGCTTTCGTACAGGGACACCCATTTCTGCTCCTTCTACTGTACGAGATTCTGACTCTTCCCAGGACCAGACACATGGTCCACACTGGACCAATCTCATATCCTATCCTGGGGAATAGAAACGGGGGGCAAAGGAAGATGAAGGGTTGGCATATGCCACCTGAGAAGGCCCCCTACTTCCTGCTGCTACCGAAGTGCACGGAACAGCCCTGTCCCTGAGACCCCAAGCTCCCAGGCCAGCCTCTCATGCCTCAGTTTTGTGAGCAACCTCGGCATCCTTCCAATTAGTAACGCACAAGACTCCCTCTCCTCTCTCCTCCCGTTTCGTCCCCCTGCTTAAGGCAGTCAGAATTGGTTTCTCCTATGCAGCAGAATCTTGGCTGATGCAGAAATTGGTTCCAGAAATTAGTTGTAGACAGCAGGCCCTCAGGCTATGTGGAATTGGTCATGGGCCCGAATGGAATGTATAAATATACAGACAGGGAGCAGCTACTCTGTTACCTGTTGTGCTCACCTGGGATGACCGTGAGCCCAATGAGTGTGCAGTGCAGGGGACCAGCAGCCCTGCCATCGAGTACATAAGGGATGAGGCGTGGGGATGATGGGCCCTTGTGAGACCATCTGATAGCTTAAGAAAATATCCTAACCTAGAATCAAACATCAAAAATCTCTCCTTAAAGTAAATAGTCTGTCATTACTTGTGGCTGTTGGGCTAATGCTCCTTTAAAATTTTCAAGGATTGAGTCTTCAGGTTTCTGAATGACAACGCTAGCTAATTCTCAACCTCATCAACCAGGGGCGTGGGTGGTTGGGGCTTGCAATACTGGGATGGGGACGTCTGTGAGCACTGGAAAAAACTCCTGTGAAGTACCTCCCTTTCCCTTCTCTTGCCTACAAAAGTGGCTGACATTCTGCCCCCACCTCATTGTTGTCTGAATAAGCAAGAGTTAGACTCAACATGGCCTGCAGGGTGAAATGAATAATCAAGGTAAAGAAAAAAAGTTGTGTCTGAAAGTAACTGCAGGTGCATCGTCTGGGGTAATTTGGGAGGCACACATTTTGAGAGTGCTTAACTAATGAGGGTGAAGTGTAATTTAAAATGAGGCAGAGTCTATTGTTATAAGTGAGTCTGTCAGACAGCGTACCTGTTGTGTGCCCGCTTGGACAGTCAGCTGGGTTTCAGCAATTGGAAGCTTTCATTAATGAAAATTTCCACTGAAGGCTGGCCCATGCTGGGTGGAATCAAAAGGCCAGAAAGCTCCGAAGTAGTGTGGAGAATGGAATTCAAAGACCTACCCTCTTGCTATATTTCCTGACAGGGCCCAAAAGACTCATCTATCTCTTTGCCTTGAGAAAGAGATGACAATAAAAATGCCAGAATATTTTTGAAATGCTCTACTGATCGTCCCCTATGGGCAGAGAATACTGTGGATGGGACCACTGAAAATGGGCTCTTGGCATCCTTGGAGATGGAAAAACATGAGAGTGACATAGCCCAGGGCACAGCTAGAAGCGAAGCAATTTTGGTTCTCATAACAGACAGTTTTGTAAGTGTGGTAGTCAGGCTGGTGAATGGCCTTACATGCAGTGCTAACTAGCTGTGATCAATCCATCATGTGCCCGCCCCCAGAGACTGTGACATCTCAGCATCTGTGTCACTGAGGTCAGGCTAGGTTATGCTGAAGTAACAAATAACTCCTGTAATCTTAGTGACTTAAAAATAATAAAGATTTAAATCTCTGCCTCAACACCACCTTGCACTGAAGGTTAGTTAAGGGAGGGAGCCGGACAGGGCTGTGGTCACCAGGGTTATGAAAGGGCCCAAGTGAACCACTCCCAGAGGGAAAGAGATCAGCTGGGTCTCATAACCAGAGAGTGAATACTCAGCCATGAAGGAGACACACATGTGATTTCTCCCTGGGTGGAAGTAGTCCCATAGTCAACCAATAGGAGGCCAGGAAATGCAGCCTGCTCTGTACCTAAAGTGGAGAACGAAAAATATTTGGGAAATAAAACTAATTCCTGGCTATCCTCTTGAATATCACACAGCACCTATGACTCTGTGAGAAAGCTCCCTGGGTCTTTTAATAACAATGGTAAAAGTTAGAGCTTGACCTTCCGGTGCTTCCAACAGGATCTGTCAGTACCACCTAGAAGTGAGTGCTGGAGAGTTGCACCTCCACTCAGAGATGGCCTGAAACAAAACGCCATGGGGGAAGGGAAGTCCGCCTGGCAGGCCAGTTCTGCGTGGAAGGAAAAATGAGCTGAGGTCAGAGTCTGCACACTTCCTGATAGTGGTTGCCGAATTGGGGGAGGGGGGGTTAGAACCTTGGAAGGAACAAGACTAGAAGACTGCAGATGAAGGAATGGATAAACTCTCCAGATGGGCCCAGAGCCTGAAAATACCCACACCTGCAGGAACTCACACCAGAAGGCCCTGCGTTATGTCCTCCATCCATAATCCAGAAGCAAGAAAGAGGACAGGAATGACTTGTTAAGGACTCCATTTTGACACCAGCTGGGATTTGACACCCTGCAAGAGGTAGGCTCTATCCTGCAATATACCAGGTTGGGGGCAAAAGTAGGTTTATAGTTGTTCATATGGAAAATAATACAATAATTAATAAGTAATAATACAAGAATAAACTCCGTTTCCCATACTCACAACGGTAAACCTGCTTTTGCTCTACCCTGTATGGTCCGTATGCTATTTCTATGAAATCCCAAACTCACGGATTCAGGAAGCAAAAGGATGGTACTGCTTACAACACTTCAGTTTTGCTTCTCATCCTTGTGATTCAAAGCTCTGTTATATATATATTTTTTAATTTACATACTAAAAAATTCAGTCTTTGGTGTGTAGCATTCTATGGGTTTTGACAAATTCAAAGAGTCATTTATCCACCACCCTGGGCATTGTACAGAATAGTTCTATCACCCTGAATTTCCCTCATGTTGCTTCTCTGTTCTGTAGATGTTTTATTGTTCAAGGAAGGACACTTTTACTTGAAAACAGTAGTGGTCCTGTGCTGACCTGGTCCTGGGATGGGGCTTCTCAGAGTAGCTCATTCATAATTCTGTTCTCTTAGGGCTGGTGGGAAGAGCCTTGGTTATGGAAAGCAATGTGCAAGTGGGCTTTATGTGTCTGGCATGAGAATGGAAAAAGGACAAAGGAATTGGCCATGTCCCCCGAGACTGCAGAGGGCAGTCTTTTTGCATCCAGATCCTTACCTTCCTGTGTAAGGCCAGCAGAGCCTCGGGAAAGGAAGGCAAGTCTGTAGGCTTCTGAGCACAGGCCTGTTCAGCTAACACCCAGTCAAAACTGGGCTGTGGTAAAGGGTTTGACCTCCTTTTCCAGGCTGTTGAGCCCTGGCCACACTGAGTGGCCTTGTGACCACCAGGCACTGCCTTCTCTGAGCTTACACATAGGTGGAGCTGCTACGGCCACAGACCTCCCTCCCGTCACTGCCACCGGCCCCCCATCCCACCCCCCGCAAAGGAGGTCCCATCACTTTAGCACCCTCATGGCCTGTTGTACCACTATGCAGTCTGCAGGGAAGGGCGAAGGACAAGAAATAGCAAAATGGTTGGGTCCCAAGATAAACCTCATCCACCAGCCACAGACCACCACTGGGCCTGGCCCAAATGGTGAATGAAGGGCCTCATTCTTGTGGCATTTGAAGGCACAGAAATGAAAGAGGAGAGAAGGGAGATGCTGAATGTAGCGGGGGATAGAATTGAAGCTGTTGTGGCATGTGTGTGTGTGTGTGTGTGTGTGTGTGTGTGTGTGTGTCTGTGTGTGTGTGCAGGGGATTGAGGTAGTTGGGAGAAACGAGGAAGAGGATCAGGATAAACTGAGATGACAGTGCAAAGGCAACTGTCTCACACTGGCCTCTGGAAGGAGAAAAGTGGCTAAGCCTTGAGAGCAAGAGAGAGAGAGACATCTCTTGTTGGGTGATCAGAGAGTGGGACATAAATCCCTGATTAATAGTGGCTTATAGATACTTGCCTTTCTTTCATTGGGGCACACCGATGTTCTACCAAGGTGTAGGTACTGGAAACAAAAAACAGAGCCTATCTTTTTCCAGACACATCTTAGCAAAACCTTTAATGAGTAAGAATGATTCCCATTCGTGTGTTTGTTCATCTCTTCCTTCATTCATGAGTTCATCCCTCAGCTTGTGGGACCCTTCCCCAGAGCTAGGCTCTCAGTAGACTTAGATGACTATCTGTAGGGCTCACCCTTCAGAACCGCAGTTTCCTTGGGTTGTCAGAGCACGACCCAGCCCCTGAGGAAAGGACCGATAGGAATAAGGTGCCATGTCCAGGCCAAGGCTCCCAACCCACCATGGGGAAGGGGGCTTCTCTTTCCCTTGCATGGCTGGGTTGGGACCAGAGCCAGGTAGGGGGAAAAGGGTAGCTTCAGGACCAATGCCGGGGTTCAGGCCTCCAGTTCTGTGCCCAGAGAATGGGGAACCATTAAAGACCCTAGAGGAGGGAGTAGAGATTTCTAGGTTGGTGACTCAGTTCCTGATGGCCAAGTGCTGGGCTGCTTGCTCTTGGTAGTGAGGTCATTGTCCTCAGGGCCTGCTAAGGACACCGGCATGACACGGCATGGCATCTGGCCTGAAGTTTACCTTGGTAAGGCTCATGCTGCTGTTGGACCATATCCATTCCCTGAAGCCACTTCAGCCTTAGGGAGAAGAGCCTGTCACAGTGAACGTGAAGTGTGGGACAGCCGGTGGGAAGGTCATGACATTGCGATGTGTGCTGTCAGCCAGCTCCTGAGTGGCACCTGCTCAAGGCGAGAAGCAGAAACTGCTGGTCTAGGTCAATTGGAGATTGATTTACTTGACAAGTCCATGTTATCTGTCTACTGGATTTCCACAGATGGCTGATCTTCACTTGATATCATACTAGAGGACAGAATGAGAATGAAGAGATGGGCTGCTTGCTCCAATCCTGACTCTGGCACCCCACCCCCATCCCTGTAATTGGACTATTTAACCCTTTCAGGCAGGCACAACCTCCCAATCTTAGGAGCCATGTCCTCTCCAGGCAGGCACTCTGTAGGGAACCTGGGGCCTGTGACTTGTTGGCTTCAGAGTCTACCCATCTGGTTGTGGTACCATCTCCAGTGTCTTGGGTATAGAACCAGGGCATTCACCCCTTTCAGGATCAACCTTTCTCTTTCTCTTCATTTGATCCTGTGGACACTGCCCTCATCCTTTATGGTTAAGAACCCCATCTCTTGGTTCCAGGCTCTCCTTACCTATGGCAGGCCCTAGTTGACCTCTAACCTTCCAGAATTTGTCCTGCTCTTGAGTCTGTGTTTGGGACCCAAATATGTCTCAGAATTTGTCTTGTTCTCAGTCTTTGACCCACTCTGTGCACCCCCTGCAGGTTCCACCCTATCCCTGGACCTAAGCATTGATACCCCTAAAAGCTGTGCACCCCTGACAGGGTCCCTTATTGCTTCAGCCTTGTGCCCCTTCCTGATGTTAAATATCTGCCCAGACTACATCTTGGGATGCTGTATCCACCAGACATGTGTTTATTGTGGTCTAGGCTCCCAGTTCCTAGTGGATGGTTTAATGCTAACTTCTGGCTTCTTCCCATGGTCCTGTCTGCTAGTAAATATTGGCAAGACCCCCTCCCACTTATGCAGTACTGCCTGCACTGGCCCCATGATCTAATGGGCTGGTACTGTGCCCTGTGTCTGGGGGCGGGCCTGAAGGGTAAAGCCACCCCTCTAGACTGTCACCCAAATGCCAGCTTTGTATAGGTCAGCTGGGGAGGAAACACAATTTGCCTCCCTGGAGGTACCAAGTAGGACCATATTTTATACAAAGAGAGTTAAGCATATTCTTCTGGGTGGTACGAGTTTCTTTGGTAGTCTCTACCAGAAGGATACAGACCAACCAGTAGGAATGGCTGGAGCTATGAGCTCTCAAAAGTTGACTCTATTTTGTAATTAATTACTTAATGCCATGTTACAAACATTTATAGAACACCTGCTATATTAAAAACAAACATGACCATGTAACAGCAAGGGGGCATGTGGTGGCATCCTAAGTAGCAAGAAATTCTTTTTTTCAACAGAATGGCCTGGTTTTAGCCATATGAGGTAGAGTTCAGGGCTTCCATCTGGGCTGGAATGTGAAAGAGGAAGTCAGACCACTTGAAACAAACAGCTGGAGGTGGCACTGGCTATTAGCAAGATCCCAAAGGGAAGCAGAGCCTTGGGGGTGAGATCCTGAGAGACCGGGTCCAGCAACCCCTCCCACCGGGGGCCCACCATCTCTAGGTAGGTGGGCAGTGCTAGAGTGACTACGAGCATGGGCTTTGAACACAGGTGCTCCTGAGTTGCAGCCTCACCTCAATCACTGCCCAGGTTTATGATCGTGGACAATTTACTTAATCTCCCTATTCCTTAGTTTCCTCGCTTGTAAAGTAATAATTCTAATACTTACATCAAATGATTATAATAGCAATTAATTGAGATAATGTATGCAAAATAGCACAGTGCTTGAAACATTGTAAATTCTCCATAAATAGTATTTATTAAATTTAACCTATTTCCAACCTTGGGTAATGGGTTTGTTTTTATTCAGGAGGGAGGCAATTTCCTTTTATTACCCGGCTTGGTCATTCTTCTGCTGCCTGATGCTTGGACCTGCACCTTTCCTAGGACCTAAGAACTGGGCCAGTCTCTGTGTCCTGGCCAACTCACTGTTTGACCATTCCCTTTATCCCCACCCCCAGTTCTGGAAGGTGCCACAGACCAAACCATGTACATAGAATGTACACTACACTTCCTTGTAGGCTATCTACCCCTTAAATATCTTGATAATACATTTGAACTCTACCATAGTAGTTATGTGAACTTTGTGAGCTTTCTGTTAAGGAAAATGATAACAATAAAGTGAATGTGTATATTGCTAGGGGTGAGGAGATGATAAAATAAGGGCCCTAGCAAACATTGGGGACATCAGGCTGACACCCACTTCCCTTCCCACTTAAACAAAGAGCTTGATTTTACAGCTCCGGCCTCATTCTCTTTTGCATCTGAGTTGGGCCTCATGCACTCTTTCCCACTCAATACTAATTAGATGTGCATGTGAACTTATCATTTTCACACTTTCTCTTCTTTTATCCAAATTAAGCATTTAGTTGTCTAATAAGTGTGTTTGTGAGATACTGAAGGCCAAAGGCGGCTGGAGGAGTGACTCGGAACCTAACAATACGTGGGGACATGCAATGGGGCCACTGGCAAGCCCTTCCACCCCATTAGAGCGTGTCCACCACCAAGAGTCAAGCTAGAGCTCTACCTGGCCAGCAACTTAACACACAAGCTCAGCTCAGAGTTCCTTCAGACTGAATTAGGTTTTAGCTAGGAGTCAGTCTCTTCTCTTTTTTTTCTTTTTTTTTTTTCCTAAAGATTTTATTTATTTTATTTTTAGAAAGAGGGGAATGGAGGGAGAAAGAGGAGAGATATTAAGGTGTGGTTACCTCTCATGCACCCCCTACTGGGGACCTGGCCTGCAACCCAGACATGTGCCCTGTCTGAGAATCAAACCGGTCACCCTTTGGTTTACAGGCTGGTGCTCAATCCACTGAGCCACGCCAGCCAGGGTTCCTTTCTTTTTTCTTTTCTGCTCACACCTTTCTCCTTCCCCTTGTGGAAATCAACTGAATAGATGGTTTTCGTGTTGTGTTCCATCTTTGTTTGGGCTTTGCATTCATTCATTAAACAGATGTCCAGCAAGAGCCTGCTCTGTTCCAAGAATATTGGGTGCATCAAGGTAAGTAGCTTTGAGCTGAGGGGTACATATATTTTGACCGTACTGAGTACAGGGGAGAGTACAATGTGTGTTCAAGAAATACCTTCAATTAACTTACTTATGGTCCCATGTTTAGAGCTTGAGAGAAATGATAATCATTTTTCAGATGGTAATGAAAAAGAAGACCCATGCAATAAGTTGGTTTACTGTTATGATGGATGGGTACTTAGCATGTGCCGGAGCCTGTGCTGTACAGTCCTGCACTGCTATTCTCCTGTCTCCTCTTGGGCCATCTCTGCCCTTCCCTTTGATCCGGACACTCAGTTGCTCAATAAGATTTTACTGAGAAACAGCTCTGTGGGGGCACGGAACCATGCACGGGGGGTGTAAGACAAATAATATCTGCCTTTAGAGACTTACCGCCAGCAGATAAACATGTGAAAGACAGGCCCCCTAACCCAACCCTGGGGCAAGGCAGAATGGTGTGGCTGTGTGTCCTGCCTTCCCGTCGCCTCTGTCAGGCGGTATCTGCGAACTACTAATAGTGTGGTCTTTTGCTTTCCTGACACTGTCTTCTCATTCTAGCACCTTAGAAAGCACACAAAGGGACATTAGTCTTGAGTTCTAATTGCACAAATCATCTCACTGTCCTTGTACCCAGCTTGTCATACAGCCAAAAATAACAAATGGCAGGAAAAGGCTCTGCTTGGTAGGTTTTGTGCTGGTTTGAGGAGAGAGTTGGTTCTGGAACAGGAGAGATTGTTGTCTCTCAGGACAAAAGTGGTCCTGCTGTAGGATATCGCTCACAGAGGGTGTCTTCTATGGCAACTCCCTCTCCCCAGGCCAGACTCCATGATTCTAGAGTGTCTCCTCCCCTGCCACCTTCGGGGCACTGCTCCATTCAGAACTTGAGCTGTCCTTGAAGTCCTACTACTTATTCCTTGCATGCTTCCCCTCTTTCTTTTGCCTTTCAGAAGTCACCTAAGGACCCTAATGACACTCAACTTCCAGGCAGAACTGGGACAGGAAATCTGTGCTCTTCCTTTCCCACAGATGCACAGCTGTTCCTGCTCGGTGGGTGGAGAGCCAGGCCCGCCACTTACAGAGAGGAGAGAACTTAGGTGCCGCTGACTTCTGCCAGCGGGAGGACGTGATGTCTACATCCCATTGAAGGACATGCCCAGATCCTTTTTGGCCACATGGTGAGCAGAAATCTGTCACTGAAGTCTGCTGCCTTGGCAGTCTGTGGGCTGCAAGTTCATGGGGAGACCAAGAGCCAGGAAACAAGTTAGAAAGCTGTGCGACTGCAGGCAGACGTGAAGAGCCCGGCAGTGGGAAGAGCTCAGAGGCGGAACTGTCTGGCCACGAGACAGGGTCTCATTACCCCTCCTCAGGCAGAAGAAGGCCCATCGGGATCTCAGAGGGGCATTCAAGGGCTTGTTTTCTCTTAACGTGAGCTCTTGGAAGATTCCCTTCAAGCGGCTGTCACAAATGGGGGCATTCATTCCTCTCACCCTCTTTGCTTTGCTGAAGGGCGTCGGTGTTGGCACTGGGGTAACTGGATGGGCCAGTGGTGTTAGTTCACAGACCCCTAGAGCTGTGGATATAAACGGGATCTGTAAGAAAGTTCCTCCTTATTACGAAACAAAATTTTTTCCTCCCTACAATTTCTACCCATTAGTCTGAAGTTCCAGAATATTGGGCTTCTCTTTGTGTGACAGTCTTCCAAGTATTTGAAGTCATTCAAGAGTCACAACACTTGTATTATCCAGGTGAACTACCCCTTGTTTCTCCAATAACTGTTTCCAAATCCCTCTTTATCCTCCTGTTTTCACTAGATGTTTATAACTTGTTATTCAAAATTTAGTCCATGGGCCAAAGCATTAGCATCCCCTGGGAGTTTGCTAGAAAGTAGAAACTCAGGGGTCATCCATTACCTCCTGAATTAGAATCTGCATTTTAACAGGTTCTCTAGGTTATGCATATATACATTAAAGTTAGAGAAGGACTGGTTTATAGCACTTGATAGCAACATACACACACATTTATATGTAGCTTCTATGCCAAACAATTAATTAAACTGTGACATATTTAGGCTATGGGATATCATGCATTATGCATAGAAACTACATAGAAACCTGTGGAAGAGCTAATGCTAATAACTAACATTTAAAGAGAGTACTGATTACACCCCAGACTGTGTTCAAAGCATATTAATGGTTATCTCCTTGAGTCATCACAATAACCCCACCAGGCAGACAACACTGTTATTCCCCTTTTAAAAGTGATAAAAGAGGCCCACTGAGGGTGAGTGACTTGCCTGTCATCCATTGCTGGAGCCCAGGCAGGTGAATTCCAGGGCCTGTGTATTGACCACGGCTAAAGTCCAGTGATGCAGCCAGCGTGACAGGGTCATGTCTGCGCTATGACTGCGACTGTAAGGATATATATCAAGTTTCTCTAATGATGTTGCATTGTGCTATTGTAATAAAAACAATTAAAAAACAGCATGCCCCAAACTGAGCACAGATTTATCCAGCCCCGGCAGTATTTCTATAATCTTACATTTTCTTTCAATATAAACAATATTTACAGTATAAAAATAATATGCAGTTATGATAAACATTTTTTCATACAGAAAAAGGATATCATTGAAAAGTAAAGTATTCTTTCCCCAAAAGCCCTCCTCCACTTTGAGATAACCACCGTTAGCAGTTTCTTGTATGTCTTTCAAAAAATGTGTTCTGCATTTAAAATAATGAACACACACACACATATAATACACACATAATCCACTCTTAGCTCAGATGCATCTGTTAAAGCAGTCTTGTGATTGGCTCCTGTTTTATTTATGATAAATTGGAATACCCAGATCTTTCGCACATGAAGTGTTAAGTTTTCATCTCCATCTTGTACAGATTTTTTTCTCACCTCAATGTAGGATATTTCATGTCTTCTCACTGAGTCTTATGTAGTTGGTTGTGTTCTAGCATTCCAGTGAATTAAATCTTTCTCACTTCTGACTCGAATGCATAGAAGTTTTCTCTTTCACAACTCTAGTAGTTATCCCCTGCTCTTCCAAGCCCCGGGGAGTGACTGCAGGGTTAGGGGGAGCAGAGGTGGTTTACGAGGGTCACTATTAACAGTGAAACAAAAAAATTACACCAATATGTTAGTCAAGGCTATCTCCATATGGCGGGCGTTTTATTTCCACTTTTTACTTTTCTATATTTCCCAAGCGTTTAACAATGAGCATGGGTTAATTTTGGTATTAAAAGGAGAAGAAGAAGAAATGAAAACTGGAGTTTTATAGATTGGATATTATTTCTACCTCTTCACTGTCTTCCTGAAAGAGATGACACATCCTTTCTCTTTATTGGTGGCCCCCAATGAACAGTGTCTCTATGCCCAGTGTACTGACATTGGACTTAACCATGTGACTTGCTATGGCCAGTGTGATGTTAATTGATGTTAATGGAGCAGAGTCTTCACCTTGTGTGGTTTGGTTTGGACTTGTGCTTCTGTGGCTCATGTTCCATCCACCATGAGAAGAGCAGACCCCAGGTAGCTGTGGATCCCAGAACTGAGGGCCCTTGGAGCAGATGTGAGCCTGGTCCCGAGCCCAAGTCAGGGATCCCCACTTCCCCACAACCCGCTGATCCCCGAGTGAGAAAAATAAACATCATGTGGGAAGTGTTTTCTGTATTGCATAATTAGAGCAATAACTGACTAGAGGGGAGATTTAGCTCCCCCCCTGCTGGCTGGTGGGCCTGACAGCAGTCACACGCCTCCTCCAACTGCTGTTGCTGCCCTTCCTTGCTTTGTGCCTCCTGCACCAGCCACTCCAGCTATGTGCACCCATTCCTGCCCTGAGTCACCTGCTTCCTACCATCACCCACAGGACAGGTGATGAGGTGGAAGCCACACTTCCTGGCTGGTCCTGACACCCTTTCCTCTAAAAGGCCCAGTACTGTAGAGTGGAAGGGCTCTGGCCTACAAATTAATTATGAGTTGAATTATATCCCTTCAAAATTCACATGTTGAAGTCCTAACCCTAAGTACCTCAGAATGCGCCTTTATTTGGAAATAGGGTTATTAAAGATGTAATTAGTTAAGATGCAGTCAGACTGGAATAGGATGGACCCCTGATCCAATATGACTGGTGTCCTTATAAAAAGAGGACAGTGAGACATGGAGACAGGCATGGACACAGGGAGAACGCCAGTGAACAGGAAGACAGAGATAAAGCTTTGGGGCAATGCTTCCCACAGCTAAGGAATGTCAAACATTGTCTGCAAACCACCAGAAGCTAGGACAGAAGCATGAAACAGATTCTTTTTCGCAGCCTCAGAAGGTAACAACCCTGCTTACATTTTGATCTCAGAAGTCAAGCCTCCAAAAATGTGAGACAATACATTTTTGTTGTTGAAGCCACCCAGTTTGAGGTCCTTTCTTATGGGAGCCCTCGGAAACCAATGCATGAGGCCACCTCAGATTTTGCACTCAGCTATAATATGTGGCTGTCTGCTCCACACCAAGCAATTCCCTGAAGCCAGCTGGGTGTCCTATATTTCAGCTTAACGCTGACAAAATCTACCTGGAGATAGTGTCAGATTCCACAGAAGAAGATTCCAGAGGTTGTCACCTGGGCTTCTGGCTGACAGGTTATAGATAGGAAGTTCCAACAATCCCCGTCCTTAGATTCAATTAACTTGTTAGAATAGCTCACAGAACTCAGAGAAACATTTTAGTTACCGGATTATTGGTTTATGACAAAAGGATCTATCTCAGGAAGAGATGAATAGGGCAAGGTGTGGGGAAAGGAGGTGGAGCTTCCATGTTCTTTCTGAGCGTGTCATTCTCCCAGAGCCTCCACATGTTCACCAGCCCAGAGCTCTTTGAACTCTGTCCTTTTGGGTTTATGGAGGGCATAGTTGATTATATCATTGCCATTGGTAATTGATTCAACCTCCCAGTAAAGTGAACATACTATAAACATGACTTATCACTGCTGATGTTAACCTTGACTATCTGGCTGAGCCAATCCAGCTTCTATACTGTAAAGTTACTCTCCCCTCCCACCCCCCATTTCCATACTTTATTCTTTGGAAGGATGTCACTATGTGCAGCCCATACCTAAGGAGTGGGGACTCAGGCTTATGCTCCTTCTTGAAGCATTATCTTCATGGATTATTGGGAATCCTGCATGACAGATTTGTCTATTACCTCCCATTTATGATTTACGTGGGTATGTACATTTATTTGTTTATTCAATGATTTATTTATGTCAGTAACACATTTTATTTTATTTTTATTTATTTATATTTTTAATCCTCACCCAAGGATATGTTTATTTCTTTTAGAGAGAGGGTAATGGGGAGAGGAGGGGGGGGGAGAGAGAGAGAGAGAGACATCAATGTGAGAGAGAATCATTGATTGGTAGTTACCTCCTGCAACCTCCCTGACTAGGGCTTGAACCTACAATCTTTTGGTGCATGGGACGATGTTTCAACTGAACCACTCGACCAGAGCAGTAGTAAACTTTATTTTGTATTTTGGTTTATAATCCAATACTACTTTATTTGTTTTGTTTCTAATTATTCTGTTCTGGAATTTGGGGGCTCTTTTAGGTGGCCCCTGTGTTGCTTTGACAAACCCTCATCACTGTGCGTGTGTTTTTTAACTACTTCCTTACTGCAAGATGTTCTAAACTCGTGTATAATTCTTGTCCCAGTCCTAGAATCAACCATTTCTCTAAGTAGCCCTATTCCTTTGACTGGATATAGGTATCAAAAACCAAGGTGTGAGTTCTGGGTGTGCTCGTTTTTACTGGGGTGTCATTTCTCCTCAGCCCTCTCAACATGCAGAGCAAAGCAATTTGTGTGTATACTAACCAATGTATACTCGTATATCTATAAATATTTCTATACATAACCATCTTAATCTACATTAAGTTAAATGAGTTAATATTGATGTCTTCAACTATTCAGTGCCACATGGATCTTTCTAGCTTCCTTCCTTCCTTGTCTGTAAAATTCTATTCTAACAGCGAGAAGCCTGCCTCTCACCATCTGTCATCCATTTACTCAATTGTTAAATCCCAGTATACATTTACAGCGTTTTCAGAATTGTTAACCTGTACTGCCATGGGGAAAAAAAACTTTATCAGCTAAAGTACAGTGTTTAAGTACATATCCTTTTGCTTTTAGTCTTACAGAGTCTACTTCTTTAAAAAATAATTACATCAACACCTTTCCCTTATCCTCTTTAGGGAGGGTGTTCCACGCATTTGCAATACAGTTAGATTCTTTTTCACATTCTACTTTTCATTCTAAGACAAGCCCCACCATCTCTTAAATGACTTTTTAAAACTTACATTATGTTAAGGTTTACTCTTTGTGCTATAAAGTTCTATGGGTTTTGATAGATGTATAATGTCATATAGCCCCCATTATAATATCTTACAGAATAGTTTCATCATCCTAAAAATCCCCTGTGCTTCCCCTGTTCAATCCTCTCTCTCTGACCTCAACCACCAGCATCTGACCTATTTTCCATCTGTATAGTATAGCCTTTCGAGAATGTAATAGCCTTTCTCGAATATATATTTCTCGAATATATCTCTATAGCCTTTTGAGAATGTAATCTAAATAAAATAACAGTATGTGGTCTCTTCAAACTGGGTTCTTTCACTTAGAAATATGCATTTAAGATTTATCCATGTCTTTGTGTGGCTTAATACCTCACCCCATTTCATCATTGGACAGTCTTTCATTATATAAATGTACCACTGTTTGTTTATCCATTCACCTATCAAAGGATGTCTTGGTCACTTGCGTAAACTTCTACATATATTCATGTGTGTGTTTTGTATAGACATAAGTTTTCAAATGACATAAGTAAATACATAAGAGTGTGACTGCTGGATTATATAATAAGAACATGTTTAGCTTTATAAGAAACTGCCAAACTGTCTTCCACAATGGTTGTATCATTTTAAATTCCAACCAGCAATAAATAAGAGTTATTGTTCCTCCACATCTTTGTCAGAAATTAGTGTTGTCAGTTTTTTTTTTTAAATGCTAGTCATTCTAGTAGGTATGTAGTGGTATCTCACTGTACTTCCCTAATGACAAGTGATGGTGAACATATTTTCAATTATATATTTACTATCTGTGTATCATCTTTGGTAAGGTGTCTATTCAGATCTTTGGACCATTTTTGAATTGGTTTGAGTGTTTTCTTACCGCTGAGTTTCAAGTGTTCTTTGTGTATTTTGGACATTATCCCTTTATCAAATATGTGTTTACAAATATTTCCTCCCTGTTTGTAACTTGTCTTATTCATTTTTGTAACAGTGCCTTTAGCAGAGCAGACATTTTTAACATTAATAAAATTTAATGTATCAATTTTTTCTTTTATAGATCATATTTTACTTGTTGTACTTAAAACTCATCACAAAGCTCAAGATCATGTGAATGTTACCGCTTTTTTTAGAACTTTTATAATTTTATATTTTACATTAGGTCTCTAATCCATTTTGAGTTAATTTTTGTGAAAAATATAAGGTCCGTGTTTATTTTCTTTAATTGTTTTTAACATATAGAAATCTATTTCTTCCAGCCCCATTTGTTGCAAAGATTATCTTTTCTCCTTTGAATTGCCTTTGTGCCTTTTTGTCAAAGATCAGTCAACTATATTTTTATCCTAAAATTTTTAAATGTTTTTAGAATTATCAATTTTTTTAAACCTTCTGGTTTTGTCTTGAGTATATAAAGCCCTTAACATTTCAAGAATGTTTAAAAAATCCTCTCATGTCTTTGCTTAGCATTTTATATGTTTAAATTTTTGATCCAAATGTAATTTACATAAATGTAAAGTGTGAAAAAGAGATTCAAATTTATTTTCTTCTGAGGGTTTCTGAATTTCTGAATACCATGTATTGAAGAATCCATCTTTTCTATATCATATATATTCTTCTCATGTACAAATATTTTAAATGAATTTTGAGTCTATTTCTTCATTCTCTCTTCTATTCCACTCATAGATTTTCCAATCATGTTGATAGCACACTATTTAATTACTATATCTTTATAAAATATTTTAATATTCGTAAGACATTTTTCCCTCATTACTTTTATCTTTCATTATTTTCTAGAGGTTTTTACATGGTTATTTTTCCATATCAATATGTGATTTAACTATTCCACCTGAAAAACAATCTATCATTTTATAGAGATCAAATTAAATTTAGATACTAAATTAGGAATAATTGAAACCTTTACAATATTGATTTTTAATCCAATATTACAGCAGACTTTCTATTATTAAAAACTTACTTTGTATATCTCTTGTATTTTAAGGGTACTTTCATAAAAATGTTATTCAATAATTACATTAAATGCAAATGCTGTAGCCACTCTAATTACAAAGTGGAATTGTCAGACTGAATAAAAAATAAGGGCCAACTACTTGCTGCCTATAAGAAATGCACCTTAAATATAAAGACATAAATGAAAGGATGACAAATGATACAGCATGCTAACATTCCTCAAAGAAAAGAATATTACCAGAGATGAAGAGGGTCATTATATGATAATAAAGGTATCAATACATCAAGAGATCATAACAACCCTAAATGTTTATGCCCCAAATCACAGGGCTTCAAGATATACAAGCAAAAACTGACAAACCGCAAAAAGAAATAGATAAATGAAACAATTACTGTTGAAAATTTCAACACTCCTCTCTTAAAAACTGACAGGACAACTAGACAGAAGACTAGGAAAGATATGGAACACTTGCACAGCACTACCGAGCAAGCTGGCCTTTCTGACTTTTAGAGAACACTCACCCAGCAACACTGTGATGCATCTTTTTTTTCAAGTGCACAGGAATGTTTACCAAGATAGGCCACATGATGAGCCAAAAATAAGTACCAATAAACTTAAAAGGATTCAAATAATTAAAAAAAAGTCCTTTGATTAAACTGGAATTATGTTAGAAATCAGTACAAGAATAGTATCTAGAAAATTCCCCAAAATTTGGAAGTCAATAACACACCTAAAATCTTAAATCACTGTCTCAGGCTCCCAGTAACACTCAGGCTCCATTTCTAGAAACTAGAAAAAGAAGAGGAAATTGAATTCAAGTAAGCAGGAGAAAGGAAACAATAAAAATCAAAGTGGAAATAAATTAAATAGAAAATAGAAAAAAAGAGAGAAAATCAATGTAAACAAAAACTGGGTTTTTTTGAGAAGATCAAAAGAATTGATAGACCTTTAACCAGACATACTGTCAAAGAGAGAGAAGACACTATCAACATAGGAATTAAATATGCAGTAAGACAGATTCTGTAGCTATAAAAATGTTTTAAAGGAAACCTAAGTAGAGTTTTATACTAATAAAATTTTTTTAAACTTAGATGAAATGATTACTTGAAATACACATACTACCAAAGCTTTTGTAATAAATAGATAACCTGCAGAAACAAGCTCATAGATACAGAGTACATTTTAATTGTTGCCATATGAGAGGGGGGTGGTGAAAAGGGTTTAAAAAGCACCAGTTTCCATTTATAAAAACAGTTACAGGATGTAAAGTACAGCATAGTGAATATAGTCAATAATATCGTAATAACTATTGATATGTATGGTGTCAAATGGATACTAGAATTATTGGGACGATCACTTATAAATTCAATAAATGTCTAATCATTATGTTGTATACCTGAAACTAATATAATATTGTATGTCAACTGTAGCCGAGAAACTAAAGTAAGCAAGTAGATAACCTGAATAGACATACTATTTAGGAAATTGGATCTGTAGTTAAAATCTTTCCCACACACAACCCCAGGCTTAGTTCACATCAGTGAGGAATTCCACCAAACATATGAGGAAGAAAAATACCCACTCTGCACAAATGGATTTGAAAATACAAGAGGAAAGACCACTTCGCAACTAATTCTATGTGGTCAGCATTATACTAACACCGAAACCAGACAAAGACATTACAAAAAAAGTAAACAGCAGACTAACATACCCCCCATGAAGACAGATGTAAAAATTCTTAACAGAACTTCAGCAACATGAATATATAAAAAGGGTAATATATCACAACCAAAGTGGATTTATGACAGGAATGTGAGACTGGTTTAACATTAGAATATCAATGGATGCAGGTTGCCATATTACAACCTAAAAAAGAGAAAAACATGGTCATTTCAATAGAGCAGAAAAAGCATTTGACAAAATTCAATTTCTATTCATGATAAAAACACTCAACAAACTAGGAAAAGAAGTGAACTCCTTCAGTCTAAGAAAGGGTACCTAGAAAAATCTTATATCTAGCACCATACTTAGTGTGAAAGACTGAATGTTTTCCCCATGAGATCAGGACCCAGGAAAGGATGTTTATTCTCAGTTCATCACTTCTACCCAACATTTTACTGGATGTTATAGCCAGGGCATTCAGATTGGGAAGGAATAAGACAGTTTTTATTTAAAGATAACATGAGTGTCTATGTAGAAAATCCCAAAGGATGTACAAAAAACTCAAAAGTGAATTTAGCAGGGTCTGTATAAAAATATTAATTGTATTTCTATATACTAGAGACAAACCCCTGGAAATACAAATTTTAAAATTCCACTTACAATAACATGATAAGCACAAACTATTAACAAAATGTATATCAAGACTTATATGCTGAAACCATAAAACATTAATGAAAACTATGAAAGAAGAAATAAATAAATGGAGAGTTGTACCTACAAATCTATAAATTCAAAGCAACCCTGTTCAAAATACCAGCAGGTCTTTCTGTAGAAATCACAAAGCTTATTCTAACATCGCTATGGAAAAGTAAAGAAATTAAATAGTCGAAACGGGCAAATGGGTAAAGAAGTCATTGTGCAGACAATGAAATACTACTCAGCCATAAAAATAAACTACCGATAAACGCAATGTCATGGATTAATCTCAAAAGTATTGTATTAAGTGAGAAAAACCAGACACAAATGGCTATATTTTTTATTCCATTTTATATAGCACTCTAGATAAGATGAAATTATAGAGTTCAAAATCTGGTCCTTGATGGCCAGGGACATGGGAACGTTTGGCGATGATAAATATTCCATATTGATTACAGTAGTGATTATATGACTGTACATGTTTTTCAAAACTCATAGGACTGTACACCTCAAAAGGGTGAACTTTAGGGAAATTATACTTGAGAGACAATTCTTCATGGATTTTCTTGCATGTGTTATGGGTAAGGCAATGATTGCTCCTTGTTCTGGACTATTTTTTCAAGAATGTTTGCATAGCAAATAGCCTTGGTAGACAGAGACAATGTCACCCTCTGGAGCAAAGCATGGGCATATATACAGTTTAGTAAAATAATGATAATGTCTCCCTCTAGAACAAAAGGTAGAGTTACTCTCGAGTAAGTTCAGGTTTCCTCTTCTGCAATGCAACACATTGTACGTGCAGGCGTCATATGACCTCTGTCATGTCACCCTGTGGGAACTGGGGTTCAGGGAACTGGCCTGCTATTTCTGTGAATAATAATCTTCCCTTCATCTCTGCCCCAGGAGTCTGGTAGGACAGCATCCGTGGAACAGTGGCAGGGTGAATTGTTTTCTTGCAAGTAGACTAAGCTTTCTGACCCTCCACAGTTTGGACACTTTCAGTAAACATTGACCAACCTGTTTGTTCAATGAGGCAATAAATTTTCTTCCATTCTCTTGCCTGTTAATGAGAAGAAACTGGGGAGGAACTGCAGGTCAAATACTAGGAAACAGGTTCAAAGACAGCTGCCTGAATTTGGCCTTGAATGTTGCAAATCTCTAATGGGGGATGGGGATTCTTCGCCAGTCTCGTGGTTGGTTTCAAGTTCTCCCTATTGTAATAACTAATATTAAGATTTTTTTTCCCTGAGGGCAGGAGGCTGAAGGTTCTATCTCTATCAGATAACAGTTACAAAAACACTCCCACACACTGAGCATGAAAGGAAAGAAGTTTGTGACCACTCTGTGCAGCAAGCAGAGAATGTGTAGACCGTTGGTTGTTCACCTGGGAGATGAAGCAGGTGGGATGCATAATGCTTGTTAAGGAAGAATGGCAACAGCTGGATCGTCTAATGGCTCAGTCCCTCCTGCAGTCTATCATGCCAACTGCAGGTCCATTTGGAGATGACAGCAAAAGGCTCAGAGATTGGTATTTTTGTTTGCTTTTTATGTTGTTGTTGTTGTTTATTTGGTTTTTTCTTTTTCTTTTCTTTTCTTTTTTTTTTTTGCGGTAAATACTGGCTACGATAAAGGTGTTTTTTCTAAAAAAGACAAACTCCCCTGGGAAACCATAAATGATGCATTGACTAGTATTGAGGATCTTACTGCCCCGGATTAGGTTTACGATAATGATGAAAGTGCCCCTCCACAGAATGAGAGACTGACTCGAAGAAATCTAGATAAATGCTTGCTGTCAGCCTTGCCACCCTGGAAAATTTCCCTAGCCCTTATGTGGAAATCAAATAAGAATTTAGGAGGTGTTACCTTAGTAATAGGAAATGATGCCTCAGGTTAATGTGGACTCCTCAAAAGTTACTGCTGTGCAAGCCAAGCCCAAACCAGCCAGACAGCATGTGCCCGATGGCCTCGTGTGGAAATCACCATGGGTTAAGGGGTTTCCAGGGATGAAATAAGGATGTCAGCCATGAGGACATCCCATACAGTACTGGGCTGGCCAAAAAAATGGAAGTTCATTTGACTGAGCTGAGAGGAGCTGCTACACTGCTCAAAATAAAAAGTAAATGTGCCTTGTTTACTGATGGGGAGCTGTTCTCTCTCCAGTCCCCTCGATTCATCTGTCCTCCTCTATCTCAGCCACTTTAAGGGGAAATGGGGCTGAGATCTCCTCCTGTCCCCAGGGATACTAAAGACAGTGTGCACCTGTCTGTGTGTGCAAACGAACTTTGGGGTGGGGAGAAGAGACTCAAATTTGTGTGGTTCTGTTGGACACAGGTGCCCAAGTTACCATGATACCCATTGCCTGTATTTAGCTAATGAAGTTTGGGCAAGATTCAGAGCGGGGCAAGGAGGTGAATGCAGTTTTGTGATTGGGATCCTTCTGGCCAGTTGCATCTATGGTTGTAGCTTCTCCACTGAATGTATAATTGGTCTTGGTGTTTTGTTCTGTGAGTGCTTATAAAGTTAAGGAGAGTCTTCTGATCAGAAGAGAAGTACTCGAAGAACACCTAGTATTTTCCCATGGGTGCCTACCCTGCATTGTGATTTGCCTCCAGTGAATGACTCAGGTTTTAGCATGAGTGCCCATTCCTCGATGTTCAAAACCTTCACTTACCTAAATGATGTCCTGCTGCTTGGCAAGCCAAAGCCTGGGTCTCAGGGGCTTTGACTGTGATGCGATCACACCTCTGCCAGCAGAAGTAGCTGATAAACCCTGAAAAAATTCAAACTCTGCTCTCTGAGTAAGGTTTCTTGGGAGTATGAGGATGGATTCACAATGCTCAAATGCAGTCCTTTTGAAAAGCATCTCTTAGCTTGCTCTTGTGGAAAGTGAGCCCCTGATCATGAAGTCTTTGTGACCCAGGCTCAATGGTTAACAAGTTGGGGAAACCCACTGAGCCTCACTTGTCAAACGGAAATGGTATATGCAAATACTGTACTGGGTTGGCCCAACAGCATTTTGGATTTACATGAAAAAGTGGCAGCTCGCTCTTTAGGAGAAACCTTATCTCCCATTCCATCACTTCGGAAAACTATTTGAAAGTACCTATTAAAGCAGTATGTACAGATATCCCATGACCCAGCAATTTCACTTGTAGGTATATACTAACAGAAATGCATAGATGTATATATCAAAAAACATGTGCATCAAAGGACATGTGTGAGCATATTCATAGGATAACTATTATAATCAAAAACTGGAAATAGCCCAAATGTATAACAATAAAGTAAATAAGCAAATTGTGTTATATTTATACAAAGGAATATTATACAGCTGTTAAAATAAGTGAATCAAAATTATAGGAACATGAATAAATTTCACAAATATAATTTGAGCAAAACAAATTGGGCACAGAATAATAAATACTATTTTATTCCATTTATATAAATTTCAAAAGAATGCAAAAGCATTCTATGATTTTAGGAGACAGAAGAATGGTTACTTGTTTACTTTTTCAAAGCTGGGTGCAAGGTGATTGGGATGGAGCTTACCACTGGTGTCTCTGTCATTTCCTGATCTATGTGGTGATTACATGGTTGAGTTTGACTTATGAAAACCCAGCAAGCTGTTGACTTATAACTTATAGTTTTTTTCTCTATATTATACTTTAATAAAAATACCTATTAAATAATCAGGGTCATTGGTAATAGAATGCTGAAAAGGTTAGCACAAATATACAAATAATAATCTACACACTAATCATTTTTATTAGTACAGCACCAAGAATCCCAGGTAAATTGTAACATGTTGGATCTTCAAGCAAATTAAAACACACCATGATAAAGTAGAGTTTATTTCAGGCATACAAGTCTGGTTCAATATATTATGTTGTCTATAGATGGTAAAATGCATTTGAAAAAATAAAATATCCATTTTAAATAATAATACTTAGTAAAATAAAGATAGAAACTTCCTTATTTGAATACCTATATAATAGCAGCAACCAATATCACACTTCATTGTGAAACGATAAAGACATTTCCATTTAAATAAAAAACAAACAAGTACGTCTGCCAATACTATTACTGAATATTTTTCTAGAAGTTCCAGACAATGTAATAAGGCAAGAAAACAAATTTAAAACACTAGCACCTTGGACATGGCCAGTGTATTTCAGTTGGTTGGAGCACTGTCCCATAACTGAAAGGATATGGGTTCCATTCTTAGTCAGGGTACATGCCCAGGTTGCAGGTCGATCCCTGGTCAGTTGCATGTGAGAAGGCAACCGTTTGATGTTTCGATGATGTTTCTCTCTCACATCGATGTTTCTCTCTCTCTCTCTCTCTCCCTTCGCCCCCTTCCTCTCTCTCTAAAAATCAATGAAAAAAGTCCTCAGGTGAGTATAAAAAAAACCTAATAACTTGAAATTAATACTCTCCTTTATTCAAGATGGTATTATTATATATCTAAATAAAAAACAAAAAAAATCAAAATAATAAATTTTATTGAAGAAGTACTTAATAATAATAATGCTTAGTATGTTCGGTATTTATTTATAAAATATACATTAACAGTAAGACAGTATAATAAAAAGACCCCTGACTACCACCTAACAGAAATCATAAGAATTGTTTTTCAAGAAATGCAGAATCTCTGTAAAGGAGATACAAAATTTTGCTGAGGACCATAAAGGACTGCTTGATGAAATGGAGAGAAAAGTCATACAAACTGGAAGATATAAATGGTTAAGAGTTCCACTCTCCCATATTGACTTAATATTTAGAGCTACATCAATAAAAATACTGATATTTTAGAACTTTACAAAATTACCTTATAATTCAACTGGAAAAAATACACAGGTGAAAATAGTTATGAGGATTATGAAAGTGAATAAGGATGGATGACTCCTGTTGCACAACATTAAAATGTGCAATGAGGCTGCAATAATTAAGATAGTCCTGTCCTGGAATAAGAGTTGGCAGGCTAATGAAACATCTCAGATATCCAGCAACAGATAATCACGTACATGAATCTAGTTTAAAAGCAGCAAGCGAAATAAGTGGGGAGTGGATAGATTATTCCCATTATTTCCCACTACAGGCAACCATGCTATTATGTTCAATGCAGATACTCTGGTTATATAATTCTTGTAATAGAGGTATTGTCCATCTTACTTTATGCCCATCTGAGTTCTTTCCTTGTTCACTCAGCCCCATGATTTAAAATCCATGCAGGGTGCTATGTGAAAATCTAGGCCATTATCTGGAATGCAAGTACTCCACGGTGTGCACCCGCTACATTTCAGTTATGGACTTCCTCAGCAACCGGTGTCCAGAGTGCCGCAGTTCCTGACCATCGGACAACTGTTGGTGGAGTCTGTGACCTCCGTGATCTCTCTGCGCCTGGAGACTGGAAACCACACAGCCTGGCTGCCTTTTCCTTGTCCCTTTGTTATTATCTAGGACTCCACCTTCGCTTGGCCATGAGTTACACCTCTTCTAGTGTGCATCCATTCCCCGAGGCAGAGGCGCATCTGCCCTGCCTGGAGGTTGGGCCACTCTTGGTAGGGATGGTCTTACTGTGCAGCGAGTGCCTGCTGCCTGGGGGGCAAAGGAAGGCAAGGTAGGTTTTAGAAAATAGGTGTGGGACCAGTTCAATCAGGATGGTAACACCAGCCCTGTAACCTACCATCTGGACAGCCTTAACCAAACCATGTAGCCTTCCTAAGCCTCAGTTTTTAACGTCAGTGAAAGGTTAGTAATAATACCTGGTGCATTAGGGCACAGTGAGGTTTACACGAGAAGGGACACGGCAAGCCTGCTTGCCATACTTTAAATACACCCAGCCAGTGCTCCAGTGGCATTCGCCTGCAAGACCCTTCCACCTTCACTCTCTTTTTTTCTGCAAATATGTATTTTCTCAAATCCCACCTTAACAGTAAGTTCTGTCCTGATCACTTTAATTAAAATTGCAAACTTCTCTACTCTCAAATTTTCTTTTTTTACAGCATTTTCACTTTCTGAGATGTTTCACAATTTATTTACGCTCATATTTATTGTTATTTGCCGGCCTCCCCTTGCTAGATCCTGGTGAGCACCCAGATTTGCGTTTTGTTTACTGATAGATCCTAAACACTTGGTAATAGTGCCTGTTTCCAGGTGGCTTGGAGTTTCTACTTAGTAAACATTTGTTAAATGAATAGTTACATTTAGCATTGCTAAAATCGGAATAGTCCTGAAAGCCTACCTAAATAAGAATGTGCCAGAATGACTGCTTGAGAAAGTCTTTGGAGAAGGCAAACTGCAGGCTGAGATCTGGGTGGGGATGGGGTCTCCATGCAGCAGTTCTTATTCTCGATCACTACCTAGAGACCAGGGGCCCTTGAGGGGCAGTAGTCAGGCCAAGTCACCTCTGCACGAAGTAGACACTCAACAAAGGTCTACTGGCTGGATTGGGGTCAACGCACATTTTCTGACTTTGAAGATAGGGACAGTTATGTCTTAGGCATCAAGAGCTCCATGACGAAATGGGAAATATTCTTGCTCATTATCAACTGGACCTGACAACTTGGAAAAGAGCTCAACTTTGATCTACAATTCAGCCTGGAAGCCGACCCTTCAGGTAGCTGAAATGAAAATGGAGCGCCCATTGGAAAGGCTGCCCAGGAGCTCATATGAGCAAAGGAGGAGCACTATCCTTATTTTTCAGACCAGTGAAATGACACGCATCCTCCCATGGGGTTGGGGAAAGTTTGGTATGGCTGCAGGTCACTGGCGATACAGAGGTCAGCTCCACTCAGAGACCCTCTGGTAAAAAGAGGCCCCCGAGGGCGTGGCTGGGTGCTGCTGTCTGCGAGGTCAGTGGAACAGTCACCTGTGGGATATTTGATAACATGTTGTGTATGAGTGGAGGGTCAGAGGTCTGGGGCCCCACAGTCTCACACATTTCTCTTCTCTTTTGTGTGCCTCCTCCTCCTTGCTTCCTTCTCTGCTCTCTCCTTTTCCTTCCTCTGCTGGGGTGCTCTGCTCTGTTCTGGATCAGTGGTCCTCACACTTTAGTGAGCCTCGGAGTCCCTGGGATGGCTCATAAAAACACAGATCGTGGGGCCTGTCCCTCAGTCCTTCTGGGCTGATGCTGGAGACATTCCCTTCCTAACAAGTTCCCCGGAGGCTGGTGCTGACGCTGCGGGTGGCCTGGGCTCCGCCCTTGGAGAAGTGCTGCTCCGCTGCTTGCTTCCTCCCTACTCCTCCAGCTACCTCCTGCCTCTCTGTCGCCTCTCTCTCCTCTCTCTCATTGTGCCTTTTTTCTCTGTCCTCGCTAAACTCTCTGTCTCTCTTTGCACTGTGCTGAGGTCACTTACTTCTCTTTTGCAACTTAGAATCAGGAGCTGGTGGAGAAGGAAGCTTCACGTCCCATTACCCAGCATCCTGCATCCCAGGCTGGAATTCTTTGTTCTCCTCTTTTCTCCAATGCACTTTGAAAGCCCTAGGACTAAAGCCTTCCTGCCAGTGACTGTGACCCCCTGAAAGCCACGGCGCAAACTAAAGCCCCAGGTTCTTCCATATGGCAACCTTGTGCCTCAGCTCTCTTCCATGGAGAATGCCTTGGAATCTTCAAAGACCACAGAAGTGCAGGGTGTGGGAGGGGGGAGACGAGAGAAAGTGAATCTATTAAAAGGTGTAAAAGCTGACAATTTCAAAAATAATGATCTGGGTTTCCTCTTATTTAAAACTACCCAGCTGCCCTGCTGTTTTCATTGCTGCTGCAACTGACACGCAGCTATGTTTGGAATTAAAAATACATAAGTGCTTTCTGGAAAAAGCTGCTAATTTGAAGGTCATTAGCAGCCAAAAACATATTTCTCTGATTTATAAAAAAAAAAGGCATCCAATAAAGCTATTAATATTTACTCTCCTCTCTGAGTTGGGTGTGCTTACTTGCTCCAGCGTAAGCCAAGCTCACTGTCCTGCCTTGACCCCCAGCAAAGCGCCCTCCTGCTGGCCTTCACTTCCTTACACCTGCCCTGTCCCTGACACCTGGCTGGTGGTCTCCGGCACTCAGAGGAGCCTGTGACTTGCAGCAGATCCACGGGGATGGAAGTAAATTGCCCTTAGAGTTGGAGAAATGGCCTTGTCTTCCAGGGAGAGGGCACTTCCGGCAGTTAAGTGCCGATGGGTTCTGAGGCACTTGCCTTGGTAATGAGGATATTTGGGATAATTTCCCCTGTGGCTACAGCTTGTGTCTTCCATCCCTCTAGTCTGTGTCACAGCAGCTAGGCCAGCACACCTCCCCTGGGGCCGCGGTGATGGCCCACAGTCGGTTAGCCCTTGGCCCGCCAATGCCGCGCATCTGGAGGGGGTCTTCCACGCCGCCCAGGCTGCGGCTGCTTGGCTTCGCGTTGCTGTCAGCCACGGCGCGCAGGGCCCCCCTCTGCCTGCGCACCACTCTCCCTTTCCCGGTCCCCGGGCCGCTTCGGTGAGCTGGCCCCGCCTCGCAGCCCCGCCTCCCAACTCCCTCTCCTCAGCTGTTTGTTTCCGAGGGAAATTACTAGAAGACCGGCCTGTCAGCAGCTTCGCTGCAAATCCTAGTTGCAAAACGGAGGGGGCGGGGTGGGGAGAAAAGCAAGCGAGGAAGGCAGTGAGGCTGGGGCTGCGGTTGCCATAGAAATAGGGAAATGGAAATGACAACTGAAAAGCTTTCCGCAGAGCAAAGGAGAATGAGGAGCGTGAGAGTGTGTGAGGGGTGGAATCCGGGTGAGAGGAGCAGCTGATCTATGGTCAGGAGCACACAGCATGTGCAGAGGAAGGACCATGTGGAGACAGCGCCCTGGCCTGGGAGTGCAGGCCCGACCCGAGGGCAGGGCCGAGATACGGCTGCCATCGCTAGGCTTGGAGCCAGAGAAGCAAGTAGCATAGTCTACAAAAATGCATCTGTGCACACAGAGACCACCAGGTCTCCCCGCCCTCACCCCGCCCAGTGCGGTCAGCAACCTTCTGGTTTAGGCCAGGTGGTGCCCTGTGCTGGCCAACTGACCTTACGATTCCTTCTGGAACCCTGAGGTGTGGCAAAGGAAACACACAATGGTGTCCTCTGGCTTAATTTAGCTTCTTTTCCCTGAGATTTATTCATTAGTTTTTAAAAAAACATGTCATTTTGGGCTTACTTAACCAATTTCCTCCCACTGCTCTTAGTTTTTTCTAATTCCGTGTGTGAGGCAGCCGACTATGCTGGCTGCCCATTGTGGGCTGGAGGCCAGGCAACTTCCCTGTGGTGTTAGAGCGCAATAGCTCTTAGGGAGACCTCAGGAGCGCTGGGTGTGGGGGCCCCCACAGAGGCCGCGGAAGTGCGCCGCTGGCTCCCAGAGCCACCGTGAGGGACAGGCCGCAACTGGCTCATCAGGGCCATTTCCATCAAGGCCAGCAACTGAGGACACTGCGGGTGAGGGTGCCATGCTGGCAGCAGGGGTCACGCTTCTCACCAGCCTCGATCTGGAGCCAATCTGGTCCCAGCATGTTATGGGCAGCCAGGGGCTGTTTGGAAATGCTTACCTTGTCTCCTGCCAGACCCCTCACCCAGGAGGCCAGACCTTTGTGAATCGGCCTTCCCAAGCCCTCTCTCAGGACTCCTTCCCCCGTGGCAGCACGCACATCATTTTTCCTTACTCACGACCATGAGACTGAGTGCTTGGCATCTACAGGGACTTAGTAAAGATTTGTGAATGAATGAATGAATGCATAAGTAAATAAATAATTTTTGATCTCTTAGAGACTCTCTTTGTGTCTTCACTGCCACCACCCTGTGCAGAGTCACCTGCTGGCATTATCTCTACTTTCCCCTGACTCCCTGTTTGTCCCCTGAAGAAGGTCTCTCATCGTTTGCCTTCATCAGACAAAGAGACAGATTCAGTGGTGGCCAACAGATACTGTCCTGGCCCTTAGTCATTTTAACGCTGACTGTGAGCCATCTACTTTTCACCCCTCCAAGGGATGTTCAGAGGAGCTTGCTTTGTTTCTACCTTTGTATAACAGAGGTGGTAGCAAGCAGAGTTCTAGTACAAGATTCTCCTGAAGTGGCTTTTAAGAAACTGATATCGGAGAAATCTGATCAGATCACAAGGGGGAAGTAGGGAGGGGCCGCAGGAGGAGGTTGCCCAAGGCAGTGGGAAACAGTCTGGGACGGGACTGGCTGAGAAGCTGAATGCCTCCAGGGCACATGGAATCATGGGCCAGAGATTTGGAATAAAAGAAGAGTTCTCGGAGCCGGAGCCGTGCAGGCTCTCTCTGGTTCTCTGGCTGTCTTCTTCTCGGGGTCGCCTGGCTGATCCTGCTGCAGCTGTGTTTCCCAACGGACGGTGTTTCGGCTGGGAAGGAGCTCTGGGCCCAGCCTAGGGTGGGGCTGGCCTGCAGAGCGTGGCAGGGTTAGTCTTCTCTGGGTGTTCTAGAGGGGTTGCGCTCTGAGGCAGAAGCCTGCCATTCTTCCAAAATTGTGTAGCTTTTGTATACTATGTTATTTTACTTTGTAAGCTAACCCGATGGAAATAAGAGAACTAAAAACAGGGGGGAAATGATAGGAGAACCCAGGTGTTAGAGTTTAACCTTAATTGATAGGCTTAAGTGATTAAAGTTGTGACTTGATAGGTTTAAGGGACTGCTTTTGAAGAAAGACTCCTTTATCACCAAACCTTTGCCTCTGGAATTTTGCCTGGAGGGTGGTGGAGGGCAGCAGGACCCCAGTTGCTGTTCGGTAACAAAACCATTGGTAAGGACCACCTGATAAGGGTGATCAGGCAGGCCAGGGGCTGTGATTTAGTTGGTGAGGGTTTTACAAATATTTTGGATTCCTGAACTTTGTCACAGCTTCCCTCACTCCAGCCACTGCCCCTCCAGTCCACCTTAGGCAGGTTTTGTCCAGGGTGGCCTGGCTCCAGCTCAGGAGCTCTGAAGCACTGGTTAGAACTTCACCTGCTTTTGTAAATAAAGTTTAACAGGTATACAGCCACACCCACATCTACACATCATCTATGACTGCTTTCACCCTACAATGGCAGAGTAGAATAGTTGCAACAGCAACTATATGGCCCACGAGTCTAAAATATTTACGATCTGACCCTTCACAGGGAAGTTTTGCCATCCCCTGGATTAGATCTGCTGCACTGGAGTTCGGAAGAGATGCTAGACTTCCTTGCTCTGTAGCTAGCTGTGGGACACAGAACACAAAGAGTTAACGAAGCTCTCAGCGCCATATGACAGTTTGCAAATAAGACCAAAGGAATGATGTTCATTCAAATGAAATCAGCTGTACAGTTATGCCCCCTGGGCCAGACAAGTTAATGCTTGGCAAACTGCCTTCTCTGTGAAACATCTCAGCAGGAGCTGAGCCCCATGGTGGGAAAAAACAATAAAAAATTGTTAATTGTTAAATTGGATGTCAGAGAGAGTATCTTTCAAAGTTGCAGTAGGCACTTTGCGTGTGGAAAATATCAGATTGTGAGTAAGGCTGGAGGTCACCAATAGGAAAAAGGGGCCCTTCTCCCACTGGGCAAAGTAGATGCAAGGCTTGGTACCATCTGCTCTGTTCTGCAGGGAGACCTAGCACCAGGTGCCTTGCTCAGCTGCTGCATTTTCCTTTAGCAAAAGCACAAATAAAACCATGTGAGCAGGGTGATGTAAACATGGTTTTAAAGAACTGTAGTAAACGTGGCCCAACCTTGGGCATGGGGTGCAGTAAATTCAAGAAGAATCAGTGTAATCAATGAATATTGTTGGTCCTTTGGTTTTTTCGGTTGAGGGTGAGGGATGGAGTCAACGATCAGTTCACTTATAGAACAGATTTATTGTGTGACGACTGTGCCCCAGGCGTGCAGATCCAGCCGTGAATAAGACATGCTCTCCAACTTGGCGAAGCTCCCAGCCTGGGAGGGTGGAAAACAGGCCCATGAGCAGATCTTTGTAATGCAGAGAGTGAACATCATGACGGTAAGAAGCTCAGGGAGCTGAGAGGCCCCAGAGGAGAAGCAGCTGACCTGCGGGGAGGACGGTGGGGATGACCTCAGGTAAAGCTGAGGCTCCCGGGATGGCCAGGAAGCAGCCAGGTGAAAGGAGGTGGTGTTCCAGCTGGAACTTCAGGATGAGGGGTAGAGCCATGGGGACAGTGAGTGCCCTGGAATTACCAGGGTTGGGGTTGGGAAATAAAAAAAAAAGAGACAGATTTATAGGTTTCCAAACTTCTGGTTTTCAATTTTCTCCTTCATGATTTTTTGCCATGTTCACATATGAACTGTACTCTTATTTAGTTACTATTTTTTCTTAAAACCAAAACATGGTTTTACTTGAATAAATTTATTTTAATGGGAGATTTTATAATATCTGTGAAATAATGTATGCATTTTATGTGCTGGATATGTTTTTCTCTAGAATACATTAAAATAAATGTATAACTATTATGATTTAAATTATTTGGACACATATATCCTAAAACCCACTGATGGTACACTCAGCACTCTTGGAAACCCAGCAGGTTGACCCCCGAGGATGGCTTTTCAGTCACAAGAAAATCTCTGAACAGTCATTAGCTGAAGAAAGCTCTTTATAGCGAGTGATGGGCTCAGAAAATGGTTTATAACCCAAAGGACAGCCCCTGGCTGTGAAAATAAGCAAGGGATGTACCTATGCAACATAGTGAAGAACTTTCCAGAATCCAACCATTGCTTCAATATGACAGGCAGCCTGGGAGTCCTCCTAGGAACTAAGCAAAGCTCAATTCCAATCTCTGCAAACATGCAAGGTGAAGGGCAGAAATGATTAAGATGACAGATACATGCTACTCTGAAGTTCACAAAACCCCAAATCCATAGAGGTTAAGGATTGACCTTTATCAGAAGGCAAGAAGACTTTTTACAATAAACCCCAGGCACTGATTTGCTTTCTATTTTTAGGCCATATTCCCAAGTCTCTAGAAGTAAAATAAACTAGCTGATGCTAGCCAGTATTTATTGAGCACTCCCTAAGAATCAGGAGCTAGACTATGTGATTTATATGTGGCCCCTCATTTCACCCTCGCAAAAACCTCATGGAGTAAATAATACTACCCTCATTGTACAGATGCAAAGCCTCAAAGTGTAAATAAGTCACCTGTGCTGTGCGACAGGACTGGGATGACCAGTAGGAATCCCTACTAGACACCTAGTGTCTAGAAGACACCTGGCCCAGGTGGCAGTATGCTTGGCAATTCAGGCAAACGACCTGGATTCAAATCCTGACTCTTCGGCTTGATCTAGAGCAAGCTGCCTGAACTTCGCTGAGCCTTACTAGCTCATTCATTTTCAAAATGGGTATAATAATACCAGTTGTATAAGTACCTGGCCTGCCTGGCTCATAGCAAGCGCTCAAAAAAATAAAAAATAAAAAAATAAGATAAGGGTAGCAGTTGCTATTGCCAATTAAATCACTGAATTTGTAATGATTATTTTTAAGAACTTCTCAAGTGATCATATTTCCAGCCCCCACCCCAGGAACAGCCCCTCTAATTAACTATTAGAAAGACTCACTTTAAATTCAACATGAAGAGCACTCCCCTCTCACTCGTCAGTGAAACCTGGTATGGGAGCCCTAATCAGCTTATCTGCTTCCAACAATCTCTTGGCTATGGTTAGAGATCCCCAAGATGTCTGTGATCAGACAGGGAAAGCCCAATTGGCATATCAAATCCCACTGGCCTTGAGAGCTGATCACCTGTATTCTCTCCCTCCTGAGTCCTGGCATTTCCCAGTGGGTGCTGGGAGGGCAGGGCTAGGCTGTCATCAAGCTCTATTCCTCCAGCAAGGGGTGGGGGACTCAGAAAGTAGTTAGCCGACCTTCTGCAATCCAACAGTGTGTTCTGTTCATAGAGCTTAGACATGGGATTCTTTCTGAGGTCTTCATTTCCTGTCCATGCCACTGACATAGGCAGATAGAACCCTGAGCTGATGCTTAGTTGCCCACCTGCTCATTCAACAGATGCCACAGACTTGTCGACAATGCTGTGGACAATCAGGATTGTGTCCCATAGTATTAAAGATCCTCCCAAAACACCTCTACCTCTCCACCCAGTTAAGCTGTTTCTGTCCAGTGCGAGTGCAGAGGAAGCAGCCATTGAGGAGGCTGCTCCGCTGCCCAAGTACACATCAAGCTGGAGGGGAAAAGCCAAGGGTCCTCTCTGACCGGTCTGACCTGCCTTCCTGGCCAGCAGCAGTCTCATTCGTGTGGATCGTATGAACGAGTGGAGTCTTGCTTTGCTATGGCCAGTCTCTGCTTCCCAAGTCTCTACCCTAGTTCCTGGAAGTCTGGGATCCTGAGGCTGGGCTCTGCCCTATGGCTGAGACCCTAACCCTGAAGCACAGATATTCTAATCACACTGCTTTGCCTGGCTGGCCTTGTACTTCCCCTGGACTTCATAGTGGTGACTCCTACATGCCATGGTGACTACCTATGCCTATGGCCTCTTGCTACCATCTTAGCTCAACTTCTCTTCCTGGTGCACCTTCCACTCTCTGTGGCTGAGGTTCTCATATGTTATTCTAAAGGTTATCTATTTATTTTTGCTTATTTATTAATTTTGAGAGAGAGAGAGAGACCTGTTGTTCCACTTATTTGTGCATTCATTGGCTGCTTCCTTATGTGATCTGACTGGAGATTGAACTTGCAACCTCGATGTTATTGGGATGGTGCTCTAACCAGCTGAGCTCCCTGACCAGGGCTATTGCCAGAGGTTATCTATTTCTTGACACCAGCTCTCCCAGAATGTTCCTCCTGTCTGGGCTCAGTCTCCTTGGGTCTGACCATACGTTCCCCCTATAAACAGTTATTATATGTGGGCCCTGTGCTGGGTGCTGGAATACACAGATGAATATGATATAAGGAGCTCACAGACTAGAAGGTGGAATATAATGGAAGTAGGGACAACTGTTTAGGAGACAGAGGAGGTGACTGATTGCACACCGGGCCACTCCCGAGACCCGTGACATTTGAGCTGGGGCCTGATGGGCTCACAAACTGGGGATGGAGGGGCTCCCAGAACAGGGACAGCCATGAGCACAGAAGCAGAGGTGGAAAGGGTCTGGGCAGGCTGCAGGTGTTGTCCGGTGGGAAGTTTGGCTGGAGAGCGGGGCATGAGCCTCTCTCTTCATGATCAGGAATTTGGACTTCATCCCATTGCGGGTAGGTAGCTACAGAGGGGTTCCGAGTGGGAAATGGGCCTGGAATGCTTCGTATTTGTTTCTCGCCAAATATTCTCACTGTCCACTCACCCATTTCATCAGAAATGGGCATGCCGGACTTGTCACTCTAGCATTGTGTCAGCAAGGGCCCTGGAATCAATCACAAGTCTTTGGCTGCATAAGAGGCTGCAGAAACTAAGTGATTTGATTGTGAGGAAACTGGAAGGTGAGCTGGAGTTCTGCTAGAAACTCATGTCATTCCTCATTTTATTCATCCTCCAAACCAGTCAGAATGGCTGTGTTTTCAGCTGCACGGTCTGTCCAGCTACACTCCCTGCCTTCTGTGTGGGCCTGACCCTCTCAATGGTCATCCTCCTTTTCTGCATGGATTCTTTAAAATAAACTTGCAAATATGCTCAAGTCTTTCCCACTAAAATATAATAAAATCACAACAACCAAAAGGAGCCTCCTCCAGCTACATCCCTATTTTTCTTCTCCCCTTTGAAATCCAGCTTCTTCAAAGATGGTAATGTCCTCTCTTTCCTCATTCCATCCAGGTCCTCTGCTGAAGTTGCCCTACCAAGGTCGCCTGAGACCTCCTGTGGCTAAACCCATGGGCAGTGTTCAAACCTCACTTCATATTAGCCCTCCCTGGCAACCCTGGGCCCTGGGATCACTGCTCCCTCTCAGTAAGGTTTTCCTTTGACTCCACAGCCACCATCCGCTCCTGGCTTTTCTTTATTCCCTGCAGTGGCTCTGTCCTGACCCCTCAGTGAGCCTCCCTGTCCCTGGACATGTTTTAAATGTTGCTGTTTCTCAGGGTTCCACGTGGGTCCACTTCTCTCCCCATTCTCACAGTCTCCTGCAGGAAATTCTTCTACTCCCATGTCTTTAGTTACGATCAAGAAAAATCATGATTCCCAAATCTATGTCATCAGCCCAAGTCTCTTTGCTGAATTACAGAGCCCTCTATCCAACCACCCATGGGCCACTCAAGTTCCTATTATTACCACCTCCCCATTTCTTCTTCATTTTGTATCCCTTATTTCAATGAATGGTATAAAAACTCACTCAGTTGCCCAAAGGAGAAACTTGGGGTGTCATCCTTGAACCCTCCACCCCTCTCCTCCAACAGCAAATCCACCTTTGCCTCCTACTGACATGGCCTTGCTTGTATTTATATAATCAGTCCACTTATCTCCGTCCCCCTGCTACTTCACACCCCTCACCCAGGCCACCATCATTTTTTGCCCACCTTATCTCACCAGCCTCCTAGCTAGTCTCTCAGAATTGAGTCTGATAACCCCCACTCCATTTTCCATTTTGTGGTCAGAGTGATTTATATCAAATACAATTTCTTGCTTCAACACGCTTTCTACAAGTTGCATACCAGCTTCCTTATGCTCTAAAGACCCTTCATGAGCTAGCCCCTGCCAACCCCCTCTGCCCTAGCAACCACATACAGCGCTCTATTCTCCAGCTCTGTTGAACAGTCTCTGACCCCACAAGCCTTCCATCTCCTCTATGGCTTTTGAATCTTTGTCCACGCTGTTCCCTCTGCTGGCAACAGTAGTCCCACCACTAACATCTCCTCTCCTTGACAAGTCCTTTCACTTCTCGAGTTCCAGATTAGAAGATGGCCCTCGGGAATGCCTTCTGTGACCCCCCAGCACAATAGAAGCGCCCCTCTGTGACCCCAGAGCTCCGCATTTTTCCCAGATGAACTTATGTACGAAGCTGAGTTTTGCTCTAAAGAAGGCAGCTGGAACTTGTCATCATGCCGTGTGTCAGAAAGCCCTTTCCAAAGCTATGGCAGTTCCTCGTGTGCATGCAAATACTAATTTAAAGACCAGAAACAGAAATTCAAGTCTTCTTGGGGAGACAGGACCTCTTTCTTTTAGGAGAACAGAACAGCATGAACTCAGTATCTCAGGATCTTGGAAGTGGTTCTTCCCTCATAATTTTGTTTTGTTTTCTTCAACTTTGTTTTTCTTTCAGCGAGTGGGTGCCTGCAGGAATCTTGGAGTGGGAGAACTTTCTAAAGGTAAAGCAACTCTTGGAAGAAAGTCTCAGGGTACAGGGAGTGGCAAAAAATACAATGAAGTTTCCCTGACAGGAAAGTCCTCCTTGTCCCCTCTGCATAGCCAATGTCACCCTCATAGGACAGTAGCCGTGGTTTTGCTTTCAGAAGGATGAGCCGCTCACTGGTTGTCACCGCCTTTCTGGTTTGTCTCTATTGTACCAGAGACAGCGCCTCATTCATTGCTGCTTGGGGACTTTTCACAGTGACTGACACTTGATGGGATGCTGTTTTCACCAAATGGTGCTCTGGGAAAGGTCGTGACATCATATTAAAGATGCAGACGGGGTTAAAAAGGGGTGTGTTAAACTTCACAAAACTAAAATTAGAATAATTTACAATTGACAGCAGTAAAGAGTAAGTGAGTTCCAGCTAAATACCTAGGGACTGATTTCTTAAAAAGTACAGTTTTTAAGGTCATGGACTTCTGTAGGTAAAATAATGACATGTTGAACTTTTTTGACTCAAACTTATTTAAATCACCAAATATGTATTGAGTCGGCTTCTATGTGTTAGTCAGAATGTTGGGTGCTGGGTACAGAGACGCACAGGACAGGACCTGTGTTCGCTCCCACTCTGGGGATCTGGGAAGGTCTGGCTGGGAATGCTGTGTGTGCCATGTCATGACTCCCAGCAATACGGGGACCAATTAAGGACCTGTGATTAATAAAAAGGTCAGCCCAAGAGGCATGCAGGGGTTGGGGGAAAGGAGGGGAGGGCGCTCCTTTTCTCCCAGATGCGTGATGGAGGTCCATCTACCGCTGCTCCAAGGCGTCTATCCCACCCACCCTTAGCAGGGCCTGCAGAACACATTACCGCCCCCACCCCCAACCACCACCAGGGCCAGTACTCTCTGAGAGGGCCTGAGAGTTTGTTCTCAGACCTCTGTGCACCTATTCTCATTTGAAAATGGCTGGTCTCAAAAGACTCCCTGGTGGCGAACTTGAATGGCCTTCTGGTGTGATCCAGCCACCCTCTTCCCCTTTGACAACATTTCTGAGGCCCCAGTCATTTCCCTCTACCATCGCCACCACCCCCAGTACCAATGATCGAAGACAATCTAAGGCAAAACCTCTGGCTGCTTTTGAAAATGGCCCGTCCCTTCTATACAAACTGCAGGGCATCTCAGTAAAGGCTGAGCTCACTCTGACATGCATGGTAAGTGTCCTCTGCGCCTTCATCCTGGTGACAGAGAACACTGGATGGCACCTCTTGGCGGCTGGCACTCCATCATGACTGTGTTGCTCCTTTGTTTCACTTGCCAGGGACCTAATCACGCCCTTAGTTGGTGCTAGAGCCATTAGTATTTCTGAAATGATCATGGGGTTCCCAGGCTAGCCCGTGAAGACCTCTTTAGAGCAAAACAAAGCTGTTAAAATCTTTCATTTTAAACTAATGCTGTATAGATTGTTACTCTCCTGCCTGAGGTTTTGCTCTTCCTGCCCCTCAATATTCCTAGACTTCTGTTCCTCAATCCTCACTAGTTTCCTGTTCTCTTCACAACTACTGGTCAAGGGTAATTTTTTTTTTCAATCCTCACCCAAAGATATATTTATTGCTTTTAGAGAGGAAAGGGGAGAGGGGGAGAGAGAAAGAGGGACATTGATGTGAGAGAGAACTAACTAAGTCACCTGGCCAGGGATCAAGGTAATTTCTAGTCCTCATTTGATTTCAGTTATCCTAGGGCACCTCCAGTGACCTAGCTCTATACATAACTTTGGGGAGAGAGAGGGTAGAGGGAGGTGGTATATGAGTTTGGTATTGTATGTGTATTTGACATCTGTGAGCATCAGTGATCTCCAGGTGACACAATAAACACATGCTCTGTAGTCGTATCTACTCTCTATCTTTTCTATCTTCAAGCATTAGAGACGGGAAGGGCACAGAGAGGTAGGTTCATACCCAAAGCTTTTCTACAGATTGCCTGCATTCCCATAACCCCTGCCCTGGAACATTAATTAAGCATCTTCCAATGTCTCCCCCCGAATCTTGGTGGCTGCAGGTGTGCCTGGCAGAGGCCTCCCCTCTGTGAGCCATACCATGGATGGCACAGCACGGTGGTAGGTTCCATCTCTTTAGCCTGGCTCACAGGGCCACAGGCCACTGACCACTGACCGCTGTACAAAGTGCCTTTAAGAAAAGATCTGAACTCTGAAGTAGCATTAACCTTCTGCAAGATGATAAAGTAGCAAGTCTATCTGAAATTCAGAGGACCGGGGTCTCACTGTCAGTGAGCCTTCTTCTCCCCAGGATCTCTTTTGAAAGTACGAGTCAAGTCCCCTGGTGCTAAAGGCCAGTGAGGACAGATACCTCCAGAGGCAGGAGACCAGCCCCTCTCATCACCTCATGCCCAAAGGTGCGAAGGTCCATTCCCCTCTTCCTGTGTAGATCAAGAACCCCAATGACTATCACTCCCTGAGTCCAGGACTTCGCCCCTATTATGGCTCATTCCAGGAAGCCGGGTTAGGGTCCTGCAGTGGGTCTCAAAGTGTGGTCTCTGGACCAGCAGCATCGGCACCACCTGTCAACTTGTGAGAAGTGCAGATTCTTGGCCTCCACTCCGGATCTGCTACAGCAGAACTGTAGATGGAGCTCCACGATCCGTGTTTTAAAGCACACTCCGGGGGATTCTAATGCGTGTTCGAGTGTGAGACCCACTGGGATAGCACTTAAGAGCAGGGAGTCAGATTGTCTGAATCAAAACCTGACTCTGTCACTGTGTGACCAGGGCAAGATCCCTGTCTCTCAGTTGTTTCATCTGAAAACTGGGGATAAGACAGTGTCTGCTGGGGCTTCACAAGAAAATTGTGAGGAAGAGAATTAATTAGTTTCCTCACTAGATGATTGTGAGGAAGAGAATTAATACATGTAAAGTACTCAGAACATGCTTGGCGTGGTGAGCCTACCCAGGAACGTTAGATAGCTTTTATCAAAGGTACAATAGTTGTCACTATCTGATTATACACATGAGGTAACTGAGGCTCAGAGAGGTTAATGACTAGGTTCATGCTACAGAGGGAAGGCATGATATATCACTCACAAGAGACACCACAGTCTGGGGTATAGGGGTGGGGAAGCCTGGTATGTGAAGCCATGCTGGGCATCTGTAGGGGTTGGGGGGCATGTCATGAGTTCTTCAAGCCCCGCCCATGGAGAACTATGCTGGGAGGCTCTGGCCTTGTTTCTGCGGACCTGTTATATTTTCCTCTCTCTCCCTCTCTCCTCTCTCTCTCCTTTGTGGACCTTATGGTAAAACCAAACCAAAGGGTGTGGCATGACCTTCCCCTTGACCTTGCTTTGTCTGCAGCCAGAAGGCGGGCTGTCATTGGTGGAGGCACAGTGAGGATTCTGGGTTAAGGATGCTGCCTAAGGAATTTGGTGACAAATTAAAATTCATTCCTGTGGAAAATTGAGAGTAGATTAGCTGAATTGCCTAGGCTTGTAAGACACTTCACGGATTGAGGTCTTTGGGGTAATTAGCAAATTGTGCATGGAACTGGTAAGCTATTAGGGGAAATTTTCTCTTCTACCCACTGTGTGGCTGGATTGGGGTCCCTTGCGGCCAGAGGTGAAGCTACCGAGACAGCTCAGACCATCTCCTCCTGTCCCCCAGGGTTAAGCACAGGGTGGTGCTTTAAGGTGGGATTCCCCTGCTTTGGAGCTGGACCCCTAGGCCTATGAGCCCCTTTGAAGGGGCTTCAGAAGGTAAGGACCTCCTCAAGCACAAAGTTACCTAGGATTAGGGAAAGAGGCTCATCTCACCTGAAGTATGTATTAAATAAACTACATGAGAACTCTAGCCCCTCTGACTGCCCCACAACTCTCCCCTCCAAATGCACACACACGGACACACCCCGAGAAAGCCGCATGGACTCGGGCATGCCACAATAGTCTTCAGTGACTCTTACAGTATGGGCCTGGATGTGAACTTCTTAAGTGCAGTACATGAACTGAAATCAGGGCCGAACATGTATTTTTGGTGGTTGTTTATGTTTACTTGCCAGTGACTTCTTAAAGCTGCACATCTGAGAGTTCAGAGCCTCATGTTTATTTCGTTCTTCCTTGGGGTCACACCAGTGAAAGTGATTCTAAGATGTTCTGCTTCTCAGGAGTCCCAGAGTCCACCTGTGTACCCTCCCTCCCATCGAGGGGAAAAAGGACGTTTCTTAAGGATTCTCCTGTAACTTGGACACAGACCCAGCGGGGTGGGTGCAGGAACACACATTCTGACACCATTCTATGTAAACCCAGACATGCTTCTGCTCATTTTAATTAGACAGATAAAATTAGCAAGGAGATTAAGGTAAAAGGAGAAATTAAAAATATTTAAATGTTAGGTGGAATTTACAAAAGTGAATCGAACAATGAGGTACAAGAAGGAATGCAGAGAGACACAGACACACTTGAAACATTCCTCGGATGCCACACGGCTTAAGCCAGTCCATGGATAAGGTAAGAAGAATTCTCCCTTGCCACCTCTTGAACTGCAGATTCCAGGATGTGGAAGAACATTCTCCAGAAACTTTCCTTCTCCTTCTCTTCAGATGTTACCAGGAATAATTAATCAGTCAGTATCATTCTACAATGGCCCACACTGCATCCAATTCAAACCACTCACCTGTTTCCTGTCTGAATTTGCAAGCTCTTGAGAGTTTTTCCCCATTTTCATTTTATTTTTCTCCGTACCCTTTCTCCCCATTGAACAAATAGGCCAATTGGGCCAACCAGAAAACCAAACCGACAAGATATTCTAGCCCCTCGAATTTTCCAGGGCCAAGACTTTCCAGATCTTTCTTGTTTGCATCTGTTACGAACAAGCACAGTCATCTTATAACACAGACGTACATATGCGTGCTCTAGCACATGGAAACAGGTTTTTCTTTTCTTTTTTTTTTTCCCAATTTGTGGTTTCTTTTTCCTTTTTGCAGAAAATGCAAACAAAAGAAAAACAAGGTTTTCAATTGAAGGTACATCTCTTCTTCAATATGAAGACATTAATTGAATTGGTCGGATCCCCCATGCAGTGGTCAGCGAAGTCCTTTGGCAACTGACAGAACAACATCTGGAGACTCAGGAGCTGGGGTTTATTTGAAGAAACTTCCCTACACGAGTTGTGAGCAAAGGGAAATGGATGTGGGAGAAGGGAGAGGACTCTTGGGGAGGAGTACAGAAGGAGAAAAGAAAAGAATGTCATTGGCGAGGAAGAAAATGGAACGCTGCTCTGTTTCTTCCCTCCACCTCCTTCCCTTCCTTCCTGTGGATAGATGACTCCAGCCCACTGAGGGGGGAGCGAGTTTACTTTTGAAACCCCAGGGCATATTGTCGTGTCTTCATTTCTGTTGAACTTCACCTTTTCATATTTTTATTCTCTATTTGGCTTCCCACAGCATCTTAAACACGCTTCTGTCACTGAGAAATGAAAGCTGACGAAGAGGAGCGGGTCCAGGTTATCCTTCACCGACGCGGTGCACTTCTCAGCAGAGAAGCCAGTCTGTCCGGGACATTCCATGGTATTCACCCTCGGGTTCCCCTTGAGTCCGGTCCTTTCCCTTCCTCTCCTTCCCCCAGAAAACAAGAGTTCTCATGCCATTGCCGATGGCGACTGACTCATCTGGACCCTCATAGAATGAATGCTGTTCAGGATCTTCTTCTGATGACCTGCCAAGGTGACCCCTATTCTCAGGAGGTCTCTAGGAGGGAAAAAGCCACAAGAGAAGGCACTTTAGTGTTAGGGGAGCTTTGCAGAGATCAAAACTCATCATAGAAGGCAAATACAAGTGCATAAAATCTAAAAGTATTTAAGAGTCTTTGGCAAATGCCTACCGAGATATTTCCTTACTCAGCCTCACCTTCTCCACGTTGTAGCCCCCATCTCCAATGTCCCCTCCAGCTTAGACAATCCTGGGGGCTGGGACCGCCTCTTCATTGTGCGTATGACCCTAGGTGAACTAGGACTTTCCTTTGCCTTTTTTTTTTTTTTCTTAACACCCCAAGCACACACTGTCTGAGGCCTCATTTATTCTCTGGGTTTCTGCCTAAATTAGTGATCACCCACTGTGATTAAAAAGATGTGAGGCTCGCTTGGTTTTTCCCGAGTTTCCATTTTCTGCCTCTGTTTGAATTTTAATATCATGAATTTTTAAGAACGGTGAGCTCAAAATAACTTTCAAATATCTTCCCAAACAGGAATCCAAGGACTATGTTTAGGATAGGGGTTTGGTCTGGATTCATCTTTAAGCTGTGAGTCTTAATGTGAATGAGTTCATGGCTTATTATTTGATGTTGGGGAGACCGACGCTTCTTTCTTTAGTCAATAAAAAAAAAATAATAATATATGACATTGAATATTTTTCATGTACCATATACTGCCTCATTTATATCTATGGAAGCATCTTGTAAAAATTGACAAACAATTCGAACTCAGTAATAATTTAACAGCAATCATTTCTCATGTGCATCCTGTAGGCAAGGAAATAGGCAGTAGGCCAAGTGCTTTGCATGTGCTATTCCATTTGCCTCTCGACACAAACCAAGGAGATAGGTAGTATTAGTATCAGCATATTTACAGACAAGGCAAATAGGGCTCAGAGAGGTTAAGTAACATGCTCTAGACCACACAGTGGGAAAGCAGTGGAGGGGCTGGGGTTCAAATTCAAGACCACTGGGCTCTTAGCCACCCTGCAGGGCAGCTCTCAAAGCCTTCTAGGTCCTAACGGTGCTCCCCCAAAGCCCTGGGTCCCAGCACAGCAGATCACTTTGTACACTGGGCACCAGGCCCCTGAGGAGGACCCGGTGCTGGACCTCCACCCACAATGCCATCGCTTTCCTAGCCCCTCCCTCTCCTTCCAGCTTGCGGTCGGTCCCTCACAGGCTGCAGCTAATTTAGATTGTTAAATTACCCATGTCTTTTTAGCAAACACTTTTGAGAGGCATGCTTGAATTTTAAAGTCACAAATTGTCCTGCAATCTATTTTATTTAGTTAGTTACTCATGCTTTTCCCCCACCTTTTATCTCTCAAGAAATAAAGTAAATTGCTACAATAGCGTGTGGGCATTTTTTACTTTGAACTAAATTCCTTAATTTTTGGTTTCACTTGTCTCTGTTCTTTTTCATGTGGCTATTCCTGGACTCAGGGAATTATTCCCCTTGATTCCTTCTGTTTGTGGGGGATCAGTGACCACAGTCCCCATATTTAGCCAGACCATAGAAGGGAAGCAGCCTCATCTTCATGAACACCCACTTCTGTCCCTGCACCCAGATCCCCAAACAGCTAAGCCATCCACACTAATTCCGCAAGATGGGGAAGCTGGTTTCCCGCTACTAAGTACTTCTTTTTTATTTTTGGTGTCTGACAATAATTCATAATGTCAGGGACCGTCTTTTTTAGGCATTGCCAGGGAATGAACCCAGGTGTGAAAAAATGAAGACTGAAGCTTAGTGGATCCAAGATTAGATGCACATTCAAGTCATCTCCCTGGACGAAGTGGAGGTGCCATCATTTCTGGCAAGAATGAACCTCAGAGAGGTGGAGCTGGACTCCGGGAAGACGGACTGCGAAGCAGGAGCTGGGGACCGAGGCTGACAGTCAAGAAGCCGTTGTCCCTCTGGGGCTCAGCTGCTGGGGGTGGATGATCACCCCCTCTGCTGGGACTCAGCTGGGACTAGCCCGCCCCAGGAGAGAAGCCCACCCCTATCCCTGGGTTTGACACAAAACAGATGATCTGCATTTGTTACCTGCTGTGGACTGACTGATCCTGCACCATGGAAAGTGTGTGTTACAGGCCACCTTACCCAGGGCTGTCGGTACATGTTTTAGCCTGGGTGGCTAGTGAGGCCCCCTTGGGGGTGTCTGTGTATGTGCATGTGTGTGTACACATATTCAAAATTCGACCAGCTTTAGACTTTAGACCAACATTAGTTCAGTGGTTCCCAAACTTGGCTGCATTATGGAATCGCTTGGGCAGTTTTTAAAACCCCAATGCCCAGGTGTCACCACATACCATTTAAATCAGAGTGTCAGGCATCAGGAATGTTAAAGATTCCCAGGTGATTCCAATGTGCAGCAAAGTATGGGACCTGCTGTGGCCCTCAGAAGGATATGGAATTGGTGATCAGGAAGGCGGGCCGTAGCCCCGCTTTGCCACTCAGGAGCCTGACCCTTCAGGAACTAATTTCACCTGCTTTCTGAATCCGTTGAATGAAAGCGGTGGAACTAGATAAATATTTCTTAGACTACAGTTCCACAAGCTCTGCCTCTCAGAAATATGGCTCCACAGCATTTAATCATTTTAAATGTGTTTTTTTAATTTCAGGATTCCTCATGGCCTTTACAATGCTAATATGTGTTGTGACTCTCCAAGAGAGTGATGAAGTGTACAGTATTTCCCAAATTTATTTGACTGGGGGGCCTTTTTTCCAAGGAGAACCTATTAACATTTCCCAGAATAGGTGCTATTCAGAACATTCTAGGGGAAATGATGGCCTACATGGATATTCAAGACCCTTTCTGACTCTCACTTTATTTGAGTAATTTTAGTTTTTGTATTCCTCCATAGTCCCGGGCGGGGTGGGGGCGCGGTGCTGCAGACTGGTAAATAATTTGTGGAGGATGGAAGTGTATACTTATTTACTAGGGCTACACAGGTGCAAATTCAAGCTCCCGCATGCCTGACATTGTTGCTGAGTCAGTGCGATGCCTCTGCCTGCTCTGTTGTTTAGCGTGCTGGTTGGCTGTGTTCTCTCCATCTGGATGCTCCCTTTGATGGGCTGAGTTTAAAAACTTAAATGGAGGAGCAACTCTCGGTGATTAGGCAAATGACATATGGCTATGACTGAACGCCTCTCATTTGGGGCCCAGAACAGTCTTGGCCTCTCCACCCCACCCCCTGCCTCTCCTCCATCTTTCTGAGGTGCTTCCCAACCCAGCCTGGTTCACTCAGAGGCGGAGACCTGGGGCTAAGGCCAGAATCAGGACTGGCACCGTGGGCAATGGCAAGGAAGGCACCTTGACCCGCCCCGCCCCCACACACAGGCTGGACGGAGACAATTCTCATCACTTACTCTGATGTCATCTGGGTGACCAGCTGGAGGGAGGTGAAGCCGGCGGTGAGGAAGCTGTCCCTGTACTGAACCATTTTGATGGCACTGAGCCAGTCGTCCACGGTGGTAAAGGCCGTGAAGTCTGGAATGGAGCGGTCTAGCAGGGGCTGGGAAGGCCTGGGAGAAAGAGAGGAGCCGGTGAGCCCACAGCTGCAGCAGTGTGGAGAGAGAACCATGGGCTGGGCGATGGCACTTTATGGAGGGCCATGTCCCTGACAAGATGAGGATGACAGTGGGGCCCTGTGCTGACACTTTTTCCTTACAGATCCTGGGTTGTTGGCAGGTGGCGTGGCTTCTTGGGGCCAGGTGGCCAGTCCCTCTGCCTCTGGGCACTGTCACATGTCAGTCAGCCCAGACAGGTTGATTAACCAGCATGCTGTCTAAAGGGAAGGGAAGACCCACAACTCTCTTGTAAACTGAAATCAAAGAGCTTTTAAAAATATAGCCCATCCACTGCAACCTCCCCAAATCTATTGGTAACATTTTATTTTTTCCTGGTTGCATCCTCAGCGAATTGAAATAAATGGAACAGAAAAGCCCACCACTGATCTTCTCTGGCACACCCTCAAAGCAGATACCCAGGTACCCAACCCCCTAACCACTGTGCCATCTTGACATTTTCCTCATCCTCAGCACCCATGCCCATCCTTCACCAAGTCATAAAGACTTGTCTTTCATAATTGCTCAAACTCATCCACTTTTCTTTCCACATCATTTGCCTGATTAAAGACCCTGTCTTCTCTGTCATGATTACTGCAAAGCTCTCCTACCTATTTTTCTACATGTTTGTTCCCTTCAACTTAAGTTCCACACTGTTGTCTGATGCGCTTTTACAAATGCAGATGTGATCGTTTCAATAACCCTCACCCGACCCTGATTCATGTCAAACCCTTGAAAGGGCGCTCATTGCTCTGAAAACCAGGCCCAGAATTCTTAGCAGGCCTAAAGGCTCTGAGGGTCTGGCCCTGGCCCACCACGCCAACCTTGGCCACCACCCAGTCCGCTACACACTGGCCCTGTCCTTTCCACCCTCAGGCCTCTGCACACGCCATACCCTTGGCCTGGAACCCTTGCGCCTCTATCCCATTTTCCCTTCATTCTGGCAATGTACTCTCACACTTCAGGTCTCATCATCATTGTTTCCATGGCAACAGAGGCAGGTATATGCTCTCTAAACGTCATGCACCCCCCTGCCACAGTGGCTATCTTTGGGAGCTCATCTGATTAATGTTTACTGTTCCTAAATGATACAAAGCTCCATGAGGGCAGGGATAATGCCTATCTTGTTCATTCCATAGTGCCAATAATGGGCACAGTGCCTAGCACATATGCACCCAATAAACTTCGGTTAAAAGGATGAGTAATAAATGAAAATGTACAACTGGCAGTTGCTGACAGTAGATAGTTGTTCTGTTCATTTGATCATAACAAACCCATTAGCTTCGTATTTCTTTGACCCCCAGCAATCAGGGCCTTTACCTGCTAATCGGTTGGCCAAGATTCCAAATTTGCAGCCCCACCTGCCTTGCAGACTGGTGTGGTTAACAGAAAGGGTGCCTTCTGGAAACAGGATCACCCAGAAATGGGGACTCGTACCAGTCAGATTAGATAGGCTCAACTGTTAGCCCAATGCCCAGCTCATCTGAAGACAAAGGGAAGAGGAGACCCAGACAGGTTTCTTAACATATGTCTACAGGAAGATTCTTGGAACTTCTTCCACTAGTGGATAAGTTCTGTCAGTTTATCCTTGCTCACAAAGGACTGAAAGGCTAGCAGTCTTGCTATTGGCCTTGTCCCTGACTATGAGACCACCCACACCTAGAACCACTAGACTCACACGGCGGTGATGGTTGCCACAGTCTTGAGACTTGCCGGGTTCCGGATCATCTTGTCCAGGGTGTTGACAATCTCGGCAAAGCGAGGCCGGCTGTTACGGTCCTTCTGCCAACAGTCCAGCATGAGCTGGTGTAGAGCAGCTGGGCAGTCCATGGGTGGGGGCAGCCGGTAGTCCTGCTCAATAGCATTGATGACCTGCAGTGACACACGCAGGAACAGGCCACCAGCCAGTCATTCACAGATTAACCCCCAACAATGGAGCCTCCCTGACCCAGGTGCCTTCATTCCGTGCTCATCTACCTCCCACCATAATGGGATGTTACATGTACTTGGCTTTTCTCCCTAGGCTGTGGACTTCTAGAATGCAGGTACTACATGCTATTGTCCCTTTGGGTCCCCAGCACCGGTGCTAGGCCAGATGCACACTAGATCTCTGTAATAGTTTATTGAAGAATGAGCTGGTGAATGGCTTGAGCTTCCCCTTTCTTTAAGAGGACATTGACTCAATTCTGCCTTACTGGCAGCCGGTGGTGCCAGGGCAGAAGAAACCGTGGCACATGGGAAGCCTAGTAAACCCATTATTTATAATTCTTCCTTTCACTGCTAAAGAAAGGGAAATAGAGGGAAGGAATCAGCACTTGATGGAGAGTCTTCTCTGCACCAGGGACTTTCTGATGCTTCCTAGGCATCATTTGCCTTAAGCTTCGAGAAGCAGCAACAGGAATTGGGTTGAAGGTACTTTGCTTAAACAAATTGGTTCAGTACAAGGAAATGGTCAAAATAAGAAGGTGATCCACAATAAATATGTCCAACCAGGTTTTAATTTTTGCAGACTCCAGGGGATAATTTTGTGAAGATTTTAGGATCTTCAAATACTTTTGCCTGTTTTTCACATTGTTGTGTTTTTCACCCTTTACTTCTTAATTTCCGATATATTTCAATCAATTATGTCTGCTCAGTGCTTTTTGTAACAGAAAAAAATAATTGTAAATAATTCAGTGCTAAACAGACAAATTTATTACGGTGCACTCATAATGCAGTGGGAAGTCTGGAGTACAACGCAGGCCTTAAGGTGATGTTGCAAAAATGTACCTGTTGAAATGGAAATATTCTCACATTATAATATTAGGCAAAAGAGCAGGCTGTCTAACTGCAGGTATTGTATAATCTTGCTTTTGTAAAAAACAAAAATCAAGACAAAACAAAAACCAAATATTATACACATGCATAGAAAAGACCTTGGAAAGATATATATACCACGGAGTTAATGGTGGTGGCCTCCGGGCAGGTAGCAACATAAGTGTTCTTTCTTTCTTTTTGCTTGTTTGTAAGTTTATTTTCTATAATAATTAGGCATTTATTTTATATTAAAATAAACAGTTAAAGCACCTTAAACAACAAAGGAAATAATTTGGAGTTCAAGAATTTTCCGTTGTTTTTGCCTCTGTGTAAAAAACGTGAGATTCCTTTCAACTAATTATGCTTGTGGGTTTTTCCCTTGTACTTTGTGAACTGGACAGAGAGAGACTATTGTCAACCAGTTTATATTTTCACAAATTCTATGCACAGTGTGTGGGACATGAGATGGGTCATGAGATAATATGATAACCTGAAGTCATTAGACACAATCAAGGTGCATTATTCCTTCCATTCAATGTGGCAGAAAAACAAACAAGTTTACAAACCATACCAGTATTATCACTACATAAAATCAGTGACCGGAGACATTTACTTCTTTTTTTTAATGGGAACATGCATTTTTTAATAATATGCTACACCACTGACAAATTTTTCTCTTTGCCAAGCTGTTGTCAAGTGAATTACCTGCTATCCTCTTAGGAGGGCACTGTAGCCCCATTTTCCAAATGAGGAAGTGGAGGCAGGGGCAGTAGGTGACTTGTCTGAGGGCGTACAGCTAGTAAATAAATGATAGGGCTGGGAATAAATCCCAGGGGTGTCTGCTTTTAAGTTCTGAACATTCCCGAAGCCCACCTTTCCCCGGCCTCTGTGGGGCTGCCACTGTAATCTCGGCCTGGGAGCTGCTGCAGGCCCGCTTAGCAGAAAACAGGGATATTGGTCTGAACCAAGAAACCCATGAGGAGGAGCCGCCGGGCAGAATTCCCATCAGCCTGGCTCATACAACAGCACCCTTTTCCAGCTTCTTCCAGGCAGCCAGGTTGAGGGACCCTGTCACAGAGCGCCTGCTCACTGTGGAGACAAACGGGATTACCCAATGAACGGCCCCACAAGCTCTCTCTGGGTTGCCTAAGAGCAAGTTAGGTGGGGCTAGTGGGAGGGGCTAGTATCCAAATTCAACTTCTCACCAAGCTAGGGGCCCCCAAAGTCTCCCAGTTCAGGGTAGCACATGTACCCCTAAACTACTGGCAACCCTGCTCAAATTATTTGGTGTGGTAGAGCCCCAAACCCCGTTTCTCCTCACTGACAATATTACTCTCCCATCTACCTTAAGAGAAAGGAGCCCTGGAGTAGGGACCCTTGTGAAGGAAAGGGTACAGCTCCGCGGTGTGCCCAGCTGGCCAAGCACTCCTAGGGGAGCATGGAGAGACTGGGGACTCCACGCAGGCACTGACCCTTCAGCCTGTGAGCTTCGGACTGAACGCCACTTAGCCGTTTTCCCTTGTCCCCTCTGCAGTCCGTCTCACTGGAGCTTTTGGAAGGTTGTCCTAGTGTTTGTTTTTGTATTTCTTTTGTTTGTGCTGACTTTTTTTTTTTTTAAGAGGACATCAAGGAGCTGTGGCAGGTCCACCGGGAGATCAGATGCCAGTGCTGTGGTGGTGAGGGCGGGGCACTGTGGTTAGGGGCACAGGCCTTAGAGGCCTGGGTTCAAATCCTTGTTCCATTTCTTATTAGCTCCAGACACTTGGGAGAGTCACATGACCTCCTGAAACTGCACAGGTGGGGCTGTTACAAAGATTACATGACACAGGGTGGTGATGAGTATTGAGCACCGCACGCATGAGCAGTAGAAAGAACCCCTGTATCATGTGGAGGCCGTTATTTCTGCCATGCCTATTCCTAGATGTCGTTTCTGCAAAGAGGGTCACTGTACTGCCGCTGGTCATTTGGAGGTCCAGAAAGATAGCATTTGAATCCCCTTTCATGCTCACGTTTACAAAATGTGACTTCATTCCATTTGCTGTTTCTTCCAGATAATTTAACTGTTATTACTCTGAGAGCATTGATGCTCCTTTTATTTATGGGAAAAAAGAAAAGCCTTTTCCTACCACCTCAAAGAAAACCTACCTAGGTCATTAATTCATGTGCGACTAGCATTTGTCTGCTCGAATCTTTCACTGAAGTGCCATGTCTTTGGATAATTTTATTATCTTTTTAAGGGTCTGGGTGTTTTCTAAATCTGAGTGCATATAACTTGTAATCAAATTAAAACATCAGTACTTAAAAAAAAAAAATTCCTGTCCTCTAATGGGGCTTTGGAATCATTCTATGTCACGCCGGCCTTGCTAGCAGGTGTGGAAAACAGGGAGGAGACGTGCAGAAAGACCTTCTACCTGGCTCATGGATGGGCTTACACTCCAGTGACCATGTTTGGATTGTGTGGAAAGTGTGGCCCAAGATTGGAGGCATAGAGTGTTCTACTGAGCAACACTGAAAATTGGAGTGAGTCCTGGGCCCCTTTCCTTAGTCCATAATGGGACGAGAAGAATGGCTGCTGAAACGATTGAAGATTAGAATGTGATCAAATGGCATTTCTAGAGAGAAGGTGACAGAGAGGGTGTAGGCTATGAGAGAGCCAGCCTAGGCACCGGCCACCCGAGCAGGCTGCTGGCTCATTTGGGATGGTCTTCAGCAACTGTTTGGGCCACCCTGAAGGTCAGCGTAAGCCAATGCCCTGGGACCTAAAGGGGCAGGACAGGGTGGGGAGCAGGGCCGCCTTTGTTCCCCTGTACCCAGAGATGGCAGCTGTGGGGGCGGGGTGGGAACAGGAGCTTGTGGGCTGACCCCAGGTGCCTTGGGCACCTGATAAAGTGACTGGCTTTCCTCTGGGAAATGAGCAGAACCCTTCCCCTTGCCCTGGCATCCTCAGCAGAGGCTCCGGGCTGCCCTCAAACACACACGCACTTACCATTAGTGAGCTGGGCAGTGGGCGGTACCCGGAGAGTGAAGTGGAGGAGCGCAGAGCCGTGGAGGAATCAGGGCAGAGGGGGTTAAGTTAAGCTCTGATGTTTCAATAAAACAGCAGCTTCTCTCTACCACTCTGCCACTCTCATTATCTCTGTCAATCAGATCCAAGCAGCAGAACTTCCAAGTCCTCTCTCTAGCTGACAAACTCTCTGTACATGTTCAAAGACCTTCCTGGGCTCTGGAAGCCCAATTACCAGCACTCCGACTTGCCTCTGCAATTCTCTTTCTTAAAGCCCTTCAATTGTCATCTGTAAAATCCGTTACTGCCACCGCCTTTGTGGTTTCTGATGAGAGGGGCTGTAGCCGAGCAGCTGGGAGCCCCTCCTGGGGTCTCTCTCAGTCCAGGTCCTAAGATGTTTTCTGAATGAGCTAAAGTCACCCCCCACCTTCCACACACAGCAGAATGGCACTTGGGATGATGCTTAGGGGCTTTATTCAGAGAAATACAACAAAATTAGAATAAACTGTTACTTTGCAGATGTTCTTATTCCCTTTGAGACCCAGCTCAAGCGTCAACTATAAGGGAAGCCTTCCCCCACCCAAATGTCCCCACTACCCCATGTATGTGCCACTGGACTGTGAACCCTCCATGAATATTACCAGCAAGTACAATACTTGTCACAGTTAGTATACAATGATTGTTTGTTGAATAAATGATTTAGAAACTCTGGAAGCCTAATATCAGAAATTCCATTTGTTTTCAGCATAGGTGAATGCATTTGCTGAGAATATCTTAAATGTCAAATCTCGCCCGTCAGACAGTTTCATAATCCATTCTATGTGTGCTGAATTGTTCTTAATCGGATTAAAGTCTCTGGGCGGGACAAAATGGGTCTTCTTTCTCTGGCTAATATTTATTATTCATCTGGCTGATGTTATGGACGAAACCAGCGTGCAACTGATTTCGCGAAGCAGCCTCCGCATTAATTCTGATACTCACTGATTCGACATGCTGCAGGAGCAGAGGCGAAGCCTGGATAATCATAGATAATGGAGGGCCCAGACGCCACACAGGGTTGGCACTGGGCCTGGTTAAGGGCGCAGCCATTTCACCCGCTCAGGGCTGAAGCCACCCTACCTACAGGAGTGGCGGGCACTGTCATAGCAGCACCCAGCTCCTCTTTTGTCTCCCTGGAAAATGTTTCCTGGGCTCCTAGATCTCCGCATTTCTGAGTCTTCTGAGCAATTGCTATGGCTCTAAACCTCTAGCTGGAGAGAGGGCTGGTTGAGGGTAGACTTCTCATTTTCCAGTGCCTCGGAGTCCACCCGCGCATGGAGGTACTCACCAGAGATCTGAATTGAGAACAGCCCTTTTTCTTCTTTTTCCTTTTTTTTTGCTTGTAAGTTGAGAAGGATAATAACTGCCCCCCTGCCCCAACCACCAAGGTTATAGAGAGGGCAAGCATAGCACAGAGGTATGCAAGCTTTGCAAATGGAAATCCTCTCAGTTCTAAGGGAAGCACATGTCTTCAAAATACAAAGGAGGAACGGGCCCTGAGAAACAGCCCAGGGCCCAAGACAGTGTGGAAATCCAGGTAGGACTTTTGATTGGGGCGTTATCAAAGCAAGTCATCCTCAAAAGGTTTCCAACATTTTAGTAATAATGGAGCAAAGGGTCCCATCCGGACCACCCCCAATACTCCTACTTAAAGGGTCTCAAATGACGCTTCGCTTTCCTTTCCACCCCTGGCCCTCGAAGGAAGCCTGGAGCAGGAGTTGACACCTTCATACAGACAGGGTCCCACTCCCATGGCCTGCCTGAATCTGATCAGCTTTGCTCACTCCTCCGTCACCGAGAGGTAACATAGGCCACTAGAAGAGTGGGTTCTCAGGAGAAAGGGGTCCTTTCACAATTCTCTCTTTAAAGTGGAGGGGTATGAGCCCCAGAGGCGCAGCGGCCTGGAAGCCACCCCCAGACCAGCACCGCTTCCCCTCTGCTTTGCGTGGTGAAAGGAGGACACACAGGCTGGGCGCCCTGAAGCCTGGTAGAATCGCCTGCTTTATTTGGGGCCTGATCTAGTCATGACCCACAGCCATTCAAGACCAGCCCGCTGTCTCCTAGGTTGGCCTGGACACCTTTACAGGGTTTGAGGTCATGGGAACTGTCACATCTACATGCTGGGCTCTCCGATTGTTTCAAACATTGGTACCAAATGGTTCGCCGGATCACCTGCCCTGAACCCCTCAAGTTCAGGTTATGAGGCCTGGAGCTAGGAACAGTTAGGAGGGTTTGGCTTGCTGCCACCTGTGGGGTCCCTTGGATGGAGGTTTGTGGCAACCAGGTGCTGCTGACACTCACATCTTGGTTGGACATATCCCAGTAGGGTCTCTCTCCAAATGACATGACTTCCCACATGACAATCCCGTAGCTCCAGACGTCGCTGGCAGACGTGAACTTGCGGTAGGCAATGGCCTCTGGAGCTGTCCATCTCACGGGGATCTTCCCTCCCTGGAAGAAGGAGAAGCTGGTCAGCCCAACCGTCAGGTGTCTAGCTGAAGGTGGGTGAAAATAAACTCAGCACACGTGTCCTTCCACTCTCCCACTCCCGTATCTCCTGAATTAGGACAGCTGGGACAGTCCAGACCTCACAGGCAGCCCTCCATTGCTGCACCTGAGCTGCTCTAGAAGTATCTGCATGGCTTGTGCTGCACTCACACCATATGCGGACACAGCACACATGAGGTAACGGCTGGTACTGAAGTTTCCTTTGCCCCTAGGTCTCTACGTGCTGATCTTAATGTTCCTGTTGGGTGGGAGGAGAGAATGTAACTGTCATAAATGCATTACAACATGAAAATCCATATGACCTGAGACTGGCTATGTGAGCCACAAAATTTGAGTGAGGAGGAAGCAAAACAAACAAAAAATGGCGAGATTTTCCTCACTTTGCAGCCTGTGGACGGTCCTGGGCAAGGCGTCTGCTGGAGATGCCTGCTGTCCTCCCTGCTCTACCCACAGGGGTTGTATCCAGAGGCTGGGCATACACTTTTCCAACAGGCTGTTCTTGGGGTTACGCCCCCTCCTTCTTGCCCTGCAACCCCACCCTGAAATTTCCAGCTTGTGTCCCTGCTTGGCCCTCAGGTTGTCTGCCAGACTCTTGGCCTATTGTGCTTACCTGGGGGATGACACCCACCCACTGACTCATTCGCCCTATCAACAAATAGGCAGTGAGCGGCACTGTGTGCCGGGCCCTTTTGAGAAGCTGCTATCCCAGAGGTAAGCCCGCCAGGGAACCTGCTTCAGGCCGCGCGGGGAACGGGGAGGCAGACGAAATGACAGGAGCTTAACATGTATTGTTAACAAGGTGAAAAGCGATGAGGGTAAGGCTGAGGGGGATACAACATGTTCTGAGAACCAGAGGAGACTCCCCAGCATGGGGGAGGGGCAGGAACAGTGGCCAGGAGCAGGAAGCGGGGCCATTTCCTGGAGCCGGGGGCAAGTGTGGATGCCAGTACTGCCCCATTCTACCTGTGTGACTGGGGCAATACGGGGGTGGCGATGACCACACCTACATAGTCAGGTTGCTGTGAGGATTAAGTGGGCTACCATCCATATGGTGCTTGGGACAGGACCTGGGGTAGAGGGTAAGCACTATGCACGTTAACTGACATTCCACTATGCTCAGTCCTAGAGAACGAGTGGATGTTAACCAGGCAAAGTGAGGAGAAGGGAAGTCCAGGTACAGGAGCACGTGCAGATGCTGGGGGTGAGGGAGAGGGTAGTCGCTGCCAGGAAGCCAGGGGTGGCTAAAGCATGGGTTCTGAAGGGGAACTAAACGGAGGTGGACAGAGGGCAGGGCGCACTCTGCAGGAAACTGACACCACTAATAGGGATAAAGTGGGGGCACTTGCCAAGGCTGCCCTCCAAAACTCATCATTCTCCAGGGCAAATATGCTCCTCATATTCAATTCTTCATGCAAATACCAGGATCTGACTCCCACGACCCTTCTTTGATGTCTGGACTCTGCCTCTGTAATCCATGCAACCTGCAGCTCCCACGCTTCCTTCTCATTGGCCTCGTGCTTTCAGCTGAAGGAGGCTATATTTATTCTGACTGTTCTCACGATCTCTTCAAACCACCGGAGATCCATGTTGGACTTTACCTAAAATACCTTAAAAACACGTAAGTGGATAATCTGAGCATGAGGGAGAGAGAAAGACGCAAATGGCAAAGTGTATGTTTATCTGGACTCCTACCCAGGGTCTGGGAGAAAGAAAGGTAGTCCGCTAGACCTCCCCAGGCACACATGCAGCTTTCTGCAAAGAAGGTAGTCCTGATTTCCCTGGGGACCATGACAGGCTGCTGTGGTGGGAGATGTCCTCAGCTCAAATGCCAGCAACCAGCAACATGACAAATGCCTGGAGAATAGGCTTGAGCTGCTCAGCAACAGGACACGCTGTCCTCACCACCCCTCAGAACAGGAATGAATTTACTGCCTTTATATACATGGTACCCATGGCTTGGAAAAAAGGTGGAAAATATACCCAGTGAGCCAAGAGTTGCCAGATAGGTGGAGGCCAGAGGCCAATAGCTCAGGGGTCCCACCTTATATGTCACCAGTAGGAAAGGGGGTGTTGCCGCACCTGGAGAGGGTCTGGCCCAGGGCAGAGGAGGACCAGAGTTTCTGCTCTCTCATGAAACCTGAGTTAAATTAAGTAGGAGAGAGCAGGTGTTAATTAGCGTGAGTGTGTGTGTGTGTATGTGTGAGAGAGAGAGAGACAGAGAGAGAGAGAGAGAGAGAGAGGGGAGGGGGAGGAATGAGAGAGGACACCATGTGCTAACGTATCAATATGTGCGTCGGAGAGTGAGAGACAGGGAGAAAACTTGGCTATGTAGGTCTGTGAGTGAAAGACACTTAGGGCTTATCTTGTGTGTGCGTGTCAGAGAGAGGGGGTGTGGGGATAAAGTGAGGCTCTTCTGAATTTTGAAGAGGCGATTCGGGAGGCTGAAGGCGTCCTCTCTGCCAAGCCTGGAGCAGACCCCAGGGGCTGGCAGTGACAGCTGTTGAGCTGCCCCCTCTCGCATGCAAAGTGGCTGTGCCAGGCCCGCTGGCGGGCCGCCTCAGCCCTCCTGCCACCTCATGCCGCTGGGCCTCACTGAACATGGAGTCAGGCCTGTCACTGCCGCCTCCCATCCCAGCAGGTGGCAGAGCCTTTGAGAACAGCTGCCCTGGACAGGCAGGTGACAGCTTGTCATGACCGGTTCTCCCACTCAGCCAAGAGAGGAGGGGCTGCTGACCTCTGAGGCGGAACCAAAGGAAGGCCAAAGTCGGGGGATGGGCGCTCTCCTTCCTGGGAAGTTTTAAACTTTCCTCCCAGCTTTCGAACATTATATCATCAGCCTCGTCATCTGATGCTCAGAGGTAATTACGGTGATGATCATTCAACTTGCCTTCAATTATGTGGAAGAATTTCTATTAATTTAGAGGATGGTGACCAGCCCCATGTAGGGGGCAAAAGAAAAGGAAGTGGGGTGGTATTGCAGCAGGGAGGATTTCTGCTGGCTCGGAGGGCCCTCCCACTGGAAGATATATCTGGACCAGAAGGTCTAAGGCCACCACATTCATCTGACTGCAAAGAGCTCTAAGAGTCCCTGGCCCTCGCCAGTGCAGGTGTGAGGAAGGGGTATAGAGGAGCGGTTTGCTCTGTTGGATGGGAAGAAACATGAGGGAAGAATTCTGGATGGGTTGGGGTGAGGAACAGATGGGGCTCACTGCGAAGGAATCTGTATCCACTAAGCAAAGAGAGAAAGAACATTGTCCCCTGTGTGGGGTTTTTCCAAGCACCAGATGAGTCGCTTACTCCAGGATGCTGAGGGCACTGTCTGCATTCTGCAGGGACCATGTTGCCCTAGAGCTGAGGCAGGCGGTCACTGTTGGGGCATGTAGGAGAGAGAAGGGAAGAGGGGGGAGAGGCACATCACCACTGTCAGGACTCTTGAGCTCCAAATGACCTCATACACTAACCTTCCCCAGGCAGCTTGGCATCGAATAATTGTGCTGCGAAGAAATTTTCCAAAAGTTTGAAATCCACTGCTTTGGAATGATCCTGCCTTAATTCAGGTATAAGACAAACTATGAAGAGTGTGTGCATGTGTATAATTTGATAAACAAAAGGAAGACGTCTGGTAGCAGATTAATTCTAACACAGCCATCTTCAGTGTTACCTGCTGACAATCCACACCCACACCTGCCAGCAGGTGTGATGCCAGCAGGTGGAGGTCTGTGTAGAGGTATTTTAGTCCCTCAGCCTCAGCCGGCCTGCAACAGGCACCTTTGCAGAACCCACTCTGCCCAGCACCCTGCTGGGGATGTGGTGGTGATAAGACTCAGCCCCACTCTCAAGGAGCAATGGATGTCCTCAGGGCCACCCAGCCAGCTCACTGTCTTACCACAGTGAGATTACATAAGCACAGCTTATAGCTTTGGTTCTAGAGCCCATTCAGTTGTGGAGTTTTCCAGGCCAAAATCTAAGCAAAGGACTGATTCCCTTTGCTAGTTATGTATCCTAGAGATACCCATAAAGGTATCACTTCTGTGTGTCTGGGTATTGCTACAGTGCTTTTCTCTGGCATCTTTGTGAGACAAAGTCTCAGTGGGGATATAACCTGAGTCCAGACCTCCATGAATATTGAGTTTGGTGATCATGGAGCTGTTCATCAAATATTGGATCATGATACATGAGTAATCCCCTTAAAGTGATAGGTTTATGACTGAGAGCATCGTGCCATGGTTCTGGAATTCATAATGGCCACTCTCTATTAGGTTTATAATATATAAGATGTGTTAGGATTACTTAAAGATGCAATATGGTATATATGTAAACCACCCCAAATATTAGTGTTATTATTAAATAGGAATTTATGTATCGGATTATGTCCCCCCAAAAGATATGTTGAAGTTCTAACCTCCTATACCAGTAAATATGACCTTATTTGGAAATTTTGTCTTTGAAGGTATAATAAGATGAGGTCTTACTGAATCAGAGTGTGCCCTAAGTCTAATGACTGGCATCCATGTAAGAAAGCCATGTGAAGACAGGCACATCGTGGAGAATAACATACGGAGACGGAGGCAGAGATTGGAACAATGCATCTAAATGCCAAGGATTGACAACAGCCACCAGAAACTAGGGGAGGGGCATGGAACGGACTCTTCCTGAGAGCCTTAGTAGAGAGCATCACCCAGCCAACACCGTGATGTTGTACTTCTAGCCTCCAGAGCTGTGAGAGGGCAAATTCCTATTGTTTAAAGCTCCCCCAATTTGTGGTGCTTTGTTACAGCAGCCTTAGGAAACTAATACATTGAGTACGTACAATTTTATCAGGCACTAGTCTAAAAATACTGTTGTTAAATTCCCAGGTGGCACATCTACCATGAACTGCTATCAGAGGGCAATGGGATTCGGGAGTGAGGGACACCCCCAACGTTTAGGTCCAAGCCCTGCAGATAAACCGCAGAGGGCTCTGTCACATTTCCTCAGGCCTGTTGATCAGACCCAGGCACCAAGGCACGGCCACCCGTGTGGTAGGGAGGACAGCACTCAGAAGGCAGCTCCAAGGCTGCTGCTGGAGGCTCCGCCGCTGCTCCTCCTCATGGGAGTGGCATGACGTACCTGAGAGAGGACCCTACCAGCCATGCCGCAGACCAGGTGGCCACTCCAAGCCTAGGAAGCCGAAGGCAGTGTCAACACCCCTCTCCTGGGCATGCCCAGAAAGCCAAGGCTGGTGGGTCTCAAGCATGGCTGCCCACTGGAATCACACTGGGGAAGTTAAATTTATTCAGGATCTCTGAGAATGGTACTCAAGCATTGGCAGGTTTTAACATGCTTCAGGTAATCCTAAAGTGCAGGCATTAGTCACGACCACTGGCCAGGAGCAGTGGTTTTCAAGTTTGAGTGTGCAACAGAATCTCCCAGAAGGTTCATTGAAACACTCACCGCAGGGCCATAATCCAGACTTTGGAATTTACTAGCTCTGGGATAGGGATCAAGGATTTAAATTTCTAACAAATTCCCAGGATGCTTCCCACATTGAGAACCACTGGCCCAGATCAACCCTAGGATAAGTTGTAAGTTACGTATCTAGGATAAGGAACCCATAGATCAACAAGCATAAGTCATAGGCTGGGCAAGGTCTCGTCTTGAACAGAAACTCTGGTCATTGTTAGTGGCTGGGTTGAGGAGGATCTGTGGCTTCCTCTGGGCCCAGCAAGGAAGAGTGCCACAGCTGATGAGCAATGTCCACCCAACGTAAGGGAATGGGTGGCGGTACGTCTGGCAGATACTTGCTAACACTGCACTAAAGCTCAAAAGATCTCAAGTGATGGGGGGAAAAGGCAGCAACTGGCTTCATCAAAGTTTCCATCAAGTATACCTGTGGCCCGAGGGAAATGGAGGGAGAATGAAGCCTGCACTGCATAGCAAGCCTCCTGGGGGTTGGGTGTGGACTCTCCCCGTGGGGCAGTGACCACCCTGGCTGTGAGGCCAACCAACCTTAGTGAAGCATCTGACAGAGAGAGCGTAGCGACAGGGGCTCTGCTCTGCCCTTTGTCAACAGTTCAGACACAGGTAGCCCTGCCCTCAGGGTGTACCCACGGGACACGCCCGCCTCCTGCTCCCCAGTCACTGTCCACCGCCCTGGACTGAGAGGTTCAACGTGGCTCTAAGTGTGAAATTAAAAAGGTCTTTCAGAATGAATGTCTCTATTTAAAAGCGCTCTGAAAGTACACTGACCCATTTTCCCCAACCTGATCAGCCAAGTGATTTTTCCAGAGAAGGCTCATATCAGCCAAGAAGGAAAAAAAGTTTCTGCCTAAAAGGTTATCTTTCTCCAAATGCTACCAGCTTCTAACAGCCAGTGGAAATGGCTTCTGGCTGCTGAATCGCAACTGAGTCTATATAATAAAGAGGCTGTTCCTAGTTCCCCAGGACGCCAGGAATTTGCATGAAAACAGTCTCTCCATCTTCTGAAAGAGTTCATCTGGCCCTGCTGCTTCTTTCTTTCCAGAAGCCACAATCTTGATGGTGACACTGTAATTTATTACTATGCTAAGGATTATGATGCAACATACAGAGAATTAGAACTTTAGGTGGGAAACAGGCTGCAGGAACAGGTGAGCTTTTGGAGAGGACGGTCCTATTTGTCATGCAAATAGCACACATAACAGAAAAGGGCTGGGAGAAAAGACAACCCCAAAAGACACACCGCATTGGCTGCAGACAAAATTGTTTCTAAATAGAATGTTTTTCAAAGCTTTTCTTGAAGCATTAGCTGCTCCTCCAAAATGAATGGCACAATGTATTTCATACTAGTAATAAAATATGTGATTTGAATAACTACAAATGCAGAGATTTACAGTCAGTGGGGTCCTTGCTGCCTTTCCCCCCGAGCTCTGTGGGCTCTGAAACCCTTCTGCAAGATGCTGGGGAAGGTAATTGCAGCCCAAGCATCATTTTCCAGCAGCTAGAGAAAAGCCTATTTGGACATAAATTAACTAAAAATATGCGGATGATAGTGTGTATTTCATGTGTGAAGAACAGAAAGGCCACTTGGTGACGTTTCCCAGCTGGGGAAAAAAACAAAACAAAAACCCTGTTCAACCAAACAGACGTTTCTCTGTACTACATTGTCAGGGCAAACAGCTGTCTTTTATTCCTCACCCCTAAAATAGCCCCTGATGGCTGAGATGTAGGATTTATTATTATTTTATCATCTTGAGTTTATAATTAAAAAGAAAGGATGGAGAGACAGTGCTAAATAATTCACCGGCAGACTTCATTCATCTGACAAGCAGGCAGTGGATGTGCTCTCGGGGCCAGGCAGGGTGAGAGGAGGGGAAACGGAACAATACTGCTCCTGCCCTGAGGAGGGCACTGTCCAGGGAACTCTCACAGTGAATCAGCCCAGTGATGGTTCAGGCTTGGCCTCTCCTTGTGCAACCCCCCAGGCCCGGGCCTCCCTATTCGTCCTCCTGAAAAGCCTGCCCCCGGAGAGAGTAGTTGGGTGAACTGGCCCAATGAGCTTTAGAGTCTCTGTGCTTCGCCTAAGGAGGGAGCTAGTACCCATGAGACTTGACAGGCGAGGATGTGTCTGCTCTGCTGCTGAAACAAAAACTCCCCTTCCCCCAGGGAGAGGTGGTGGGCGGGTGAGCCTTTAGGCCTTTTGGGTGACAAGGTTGGCGGGGAGGACAAGGTAACAGGGGACAGGCAAGGTTGAGGAGGAGACTAGATGGTCACCCCGCTGTCTACCCTTCCCTTCCCGGGCTGTATCCAGTGTATGTCCATTGCGTCTCTGCACATGTCAGGAAATGAGCTTTTTCCTGGAGCAACTGCTTCACTGCCTTCGACCTGTAAACCCTGGGCCCACCCCAAGAGACCACATTTCTCTCCTTTTTCAGCCAGCGACCCCTGAACTCTCCCAGTTGTCCCCATGTCCTTGTGGTTCTGACGTCTGTCAAGAGGCCATGATAGTTTTCCCACCTTTGCCTGTGTGTCCCCCATGACCCTCAGGTCCCCACATGCAGGATGACACCGGGGCTTCCTGGGACTCTGAGGTAGGGCCACACCTCCCATGATAATATGGCTGGCAGGGGCTCCCAACAGTATGCAGCAAGAGGTGGGGGCTGCAGGGTCAGGTGGACTCTGTCTGCGGATGGATGCTGGCCATCTCGGAGACCTCTGTCCAGCTCTGTGGGAAGCTCATGGGGTTTATTCCATTGTCCTGAGATGACTATAGCCTTCAATTTTTTTCCCTTCCTCTTCATGCCATGTAAGCGTCTGACAGACACTTCTAATAGGCGTAGCAAGTACATCCCTCACTCGTAGTGTAACTTTTGGTGCCTTACCAATGTCCGCTAGCCACATCTCTAGTCTCTCTTCCTGCCCCCACCCTCCAACAGCTATTTGAAAATAATCATTCACTTTAAATAGCTTAAGTTCTTCTGGCCTCCTGAACTGCACCTCCTTTTTGGCACAGTTTCTCCCTCGAACAACCCTGGCAGTTATAACCAAGTCACTTAACCACTGTCTTACTGTCTCCACCTGCCAATAAGGATAATAATGCTTAATTATCTCAGAGGGGCGGATGAGGAGCTGTTAGCTAATGCTGGAGGAGTGCAAGACGCGCCAGGGAGGCTGCTCTGCCTGCCTCCCTGCAGGAGCCCTGGTCTCTGGCAGCAGTGACGGATGGCCAGGGAGGGGCAGTGCCTGCCCCGGAGACCATCCAGGGAGGCTGCCAGTTCCTTCCTGTGTACCATCCCCGTCAGTTCCATAAACCAGGTATCCTGAGGTTTGTTTTACGGACCCTGAGAGCTAAGGTGGAGAGGAGAGGGGCCATGGGTCCACTTCTTATAACAGATGAAGGGACACTTGACACCAGGTCTTTCTATTCCAAATCCCATGCTGCCTTTTCCCTAGAGTGGGTAACAGGCAAGAAAAAGGCAAGAAAAATGGAGACATGTGTCCCTGTGTACAGAGGGCAGGCGGCATTTTTTTTCTCTCCCAAAGGAAAAGAAATGTTTGGATTCTGTTTTACTTTCACAAAGCACGGAGCCCCCATTTCTCAGGCAAAAGTCCTATCACACCTGTGCCATTTTCACCCCAGACTGTCCAGTGAGTTTTGGGGCACAAAAAGCCATGTGAGGCTGCCAGTTTTGATGTTTGGGAAACACTTGTTGTGAGAGAATATTAAGGTGTGCCTCCAAGTGAAATGAGGGAACATGTTCATTGGTTTCTTTTTAAAACAAAGCATCAGCAAGCACTGTGAATGAAGAAGACTGATACTAGCATGGACGTGTGTGTGAGGCAGAGCGGGGTGATGAGGACAAGGGGAAATCTCACAAACTGTGACAGGAGTATAAATTGGCAAAATGTTTTAAATTTTTCTCCCCAAAATTAAAATATGCAATTCTTAACATCACCACAAGGGGCAGATGAACATCATGTGCCTCCAGACGTGATACCCTGAGAAGGACACATTGGTCACTTATGTAAATTTATAATGCATAACCTCAGCCTGATCATGAGGAGAGATCAGAAAAACCCAAAATTAGAAAGGTTTCATTAAACAGAGAGATGTTATTCTTTAAAAATGTTAATGTCATAAAAAAGAAACAAAAATGTCTGGAAATGTTCCAGATTAAATGAGACTAAATTGACATGGCAACAAACTGCAATGTCTAATCCTAGACTAGATCCTGTACTGGAAGGAAAAAGTGCTGAAAAGAACATTTTTGAATTAATTAAAATTAGAATAGAGACGGAAGATTAGATAAACTATTTTATCCATGTTAAATCACTGAAGTTCATAGCTGCACTGTAGTTATGCAAGGGAATATCCTTATCCTTAGGAGATATGAAAATCCACAGAGTGTATGGGAGATAAAGACCCATGATGTATGCAACACCTTCCAAGAGTTTAGGAAAAAAATATTTGGGGATGGGGGGCAGACAAATAATAAAGAAATGGGGTAAAATGATAACAATAGGTGAAGAACCTGGGAAAAGATTATATGGGTGTTATTTGTATCATTCCTATTCTTGAAACTTTTCATTATTTGAAATTATTTTGAAAAATTTAAATGTGTAAATTCTTTGATCCAGCAAATTTTCTTCTTAAATTTCCTTTACAGAAATATCTATATACGTATGCAGAAACATCTATATAAGAACAGTCATTGAAGCACTGCTTGCAAAAATACATGAGAAGCCCCCTGAATGGCCATCCCTAAAGAGCTTGTTAAATAGTTTCTCCAGTTCATTCATACAGATGATGCCCGAGGAAGAGCCTGAGAAACCCACAGGAAGCATCAAAAGTCTCTAAAGGCATGAAGTAAGGTACTAAGAGGGGAAAAGTTCATATTCACGATACATCATTAAGTAACAGAGCAAGTGGATGAACAGATCAGTATGTATAGCATAAGATCATTTTTGAGGCCATAAAAATTATATCAGAATAAACACACACACAATTCTTAATAAAGTTGGGAAGGAAACACATCAAATTATTAAAGACAGCGACTTCAGCCCTGGCTGGTGTGGCTCGGTGGATTGAGTGCCAGCCTGAGAACCGAAAGGTTGCCAGTTTGATTCCCAGTCAGGGCACATGTCTGGGTTGCAGGGCAGGTACCCAGTGGGGGGCGTGCAAGGGGCAACCACACATTGATGTTTCTCTCCTTCTCTTTCTACCTCCCTTCCCCTTTCTCTAAAAATAAATAAATAAAATCTTAAAAAAAAAAAAAAGATGGTGGCTTCTGGGAATTGGGAAGGTGGATTCGGTTGCAGTATGTTTTACTTATTACATTAAACACATTTTTATATTTTGGTATTTTTGAGCATTGCCTTAAAGGAAAACCATAACATTTTTACCTATGGCATTCTAGAAACTTCCTTAGGTTCCTTTCTTCAGACGGGGTGACTTCTCAAGTTGGACCAATAAGCCCCTCTCTACCTGCCTGTTCTGGGGTCAGATATAGGGGCAGGGAATGGGAGATTATGGTGGCCGCAGTCTGGTGAGTGGGGCTGGTGACAACAGTTACTAAGAGCCACAGGAAAGGGTCAGGTCTGGGTTGGAGGAGCAGAAACTGAGGGTCTCTTCCTCCCACTGTGGAGAATCCAGCCGCCTTGGAACAGTAACATCGCTTCCTGGGGACACGGGCTCCTGCTCCATTCTAAACTGACTGTTCTCTTACTTGGTATCGCAGATCTCCAGGGACATGTTTGTCACTCATTAATTAATTTCTTATTCACTCCACAAACCGTTACAGAGCAGCACATGCAAGCTCAGGGACACTGTGATAAAAGAGGAAGCCTGCCGCGGGGAGAGAAGAATGCAGGGCTAGGTAGGAACATGGGGAGGGTGGCAAAGGCTTGGAGGAGCATCTGAGCAGTCGCGGGGCGGGGAGGGCGCTGACCTGAGACTGGTGTTGAGGGCTGGCGGAAGCTGCATCGTGGGCCCAGCTACCTGTGGTTGTTCCCAATCTCTCATGCTTCTGTCCTTGATTTCTGCTGGCTGGCCCAGTCCTACACTACAGAGCCCTTCCTTGGGGTGTGCTGGGAGACCCAGTTTGATTTAGACTTTAACCAGTGCTGCTTGTATGTTATTTGTCTTTTCCCCATGGATCCTATTTTCTGACCTAATTTAGGATTTATACATTTTGCCACTTCTTAGAAAACCAACTCCTGAGGTTACTCCCACATTCTCGGACCTAACCTACCCCAACCTGGTGGGTCTAGACCCCTGGTGTTTGCCTCCCTCCCTGTCCCTCTTGGGCCCGTGGGCGCCCAGGGATGGATTACCACGTGGGTGTCTCAGAGGTAGCCGGGTTCTTCACAGTGGGAGAGAGAGACACCTCAGTTTCTGCTCCTCCAACCCTGGGCTTGAGACTTTCCTGGGGGGCTCTTGGTGGTTGTTATCACCAGTCCCACTCATTAGACTTGGGGCCTTCCTGACCTTGCCACAGCCTTGGAACTCTGCCTAGAACTGTGGGGCCTGTGTTTCAGAATTTTCTGCAATTACAAGTGTCGCAGAAACACCTGCTGCTGAAGTCCAAAGACTCCCTCCTTCCAGAGGGTTCAGAACCCATTCTATCTGGGCCTGGTGAAGTATAAGCCCCCCATACCCCCCAAAATAACCAATTCCCATTTCTATCGGTCACGGCTTCCCAAGGCCTGGGAACCCATAGCCACAGTCTCCTAGGAACCCAACAGGTGCAGGAGATAATCCTTAATCACAAGTCCAGAGTTGCCCTGAAAAGCTCCCAAGACCTGTGGCCTCTGCACATGGTAAGCAGGAGCATTGCCATTTGGCCATGTCAATCCTGGACCTTCTGTGTCCTATGTCAGTAAAAGGCCTATAGGGCTTTTGCCTTTCTGGGCTCTCCAGGGCTGGATTTTACTCCCTACAGCAAAGGACAGGTGGGGAGCAGGGCATCCTAGCTCTGGAGCAGAACAGGCACGAGGGCATAGAAGCCAGAATTAAAAACCCAGCATATCTGTGGGGCTGAAAGGAGCTTGTCTGCTTCCCTCTCGTCGTGCTCTCCCCTCCCCTTTAGTAAATCACAGACTGTTTAAATCAGAGGTGTGGGCAGAGTGAACAGTGATGGAATAAGACCAGATCTGAAGAGCCATAGCCTAAAACAGAAAACGGCAACCTCGGAACAGATGAGAATCTTAATGATTTTCTCCAAAGGTTATTCCAAAACATTCCAGGCAAAAATCAAAGAGAATGTGATCTTCAGAATATTATTAGATTGAGTTTCCGAGCAGGACAAAGAACACATTTTATTGGGTTACAGAACCATCCAAAATATTCCTTTGTCAATGACAAGTGTTGACACAGTGGCTGGAGTTGGAAAACATCATTCTGCAGCCACAATAATACATTCTGGTTCAGAGAAGAGCCGCCACTGGATGCTAAAACCAGGGGAAAATTTCTGACGGAGAGCAGGATATTACATGGCCTATTTTCCCACAGATTGCTTATCGGTTCGAAGAGAAAACGGCAGGTAATATGTGTGCACTGCATGTAAATCTACATTGGAGAAGTGGACAAAACCTTGACCTGGTGACCAAAATTCATAATGCTAATGAGTGGCAGATGGACATCATGTGTCTTGAGATATGATATCCTAGGAAAACACAACATCACTTATGTAGGATTATGGCCAAGAATGTAGAACCTGAATCTCATTATGAAGACTACCAGGAAAGCCCGAAAGGAGGAATGTTCTATTAATAAAGAGGTGATTATATTCTTTAAAAATGTCAATGTCATAAATGACAAAGAAAGACAGTGGAAATGTTCCAGACTGAAGAAGCCCAAAGAGACATGGCAACCAAAAGCTACGCCTGATCCTGTTCTGTGGGTCCTGGAAGATATTAACTTCTAATGCAAAGTGGTTTCAACGAAATTAAAAATCATGCCCGGTTTTGAAAATTTATCCAAATAAAAAAAGAGTTTTTAAAAATCTCCTGTTCAGTTGACCAGGTAACTAAAGAAGTTCTCCGACCCAACAATGGCGTTGTTTGTGCGGAGAAGCCAGTGAGGGGAGCTCCGAGGCACTTCCACCATGGCTTCAAATGTAGACAGTAAATAAAATGTAATACGGATAGAACCCTAGCTTTGGAGTTCCTAAAGTGTAATAAAATTTCTCTGGAATCTTCTTTAAGGGCCAATGTTGAGCAAGGTTTGTAGAGTCTTTTATAGGTCTGGAAAAAGTATGATTGGGGACAGAAATATTGACAGATAAAATGACCTACTGTGATCACATTTGATGGTCTGTAGTGTTCAAATCTTGGACCCGTTGTGGCAAAACCCTTGTTTGGAAAGAAACCTTGGAAAAAGCTCAATATCTAAAGCAGAGGAGAGGCTATGGGCGAAGCAGGGTGGCAGCCCAGAGCCCAGCTAGATGTCCCCACCAGCCCAGCAGTGCCCTGGGGCTATAGTCCTATTAACTCTAAGACATGGGGGGCGGGTGGGGGGAGAGCAGAGCATTGGCCACAGGGAGAGGGAGGCGCTCTGGAGACTCACAAGCAAGGGGCGAACCCACACACTTCCCTTCCTTTGATTCACGTGTATGTTCTAACATGACTGTTGTAATTCTGATCTTTGTCTCAGACGATTAGGTCTGCTGATGGTTCGGCTATTTAGTATGCCTAAATGGAGCATATGCTTCCCGAAGGTGACCGAATAAACTCTAACTTCTCAATAGAGACACTTCTGCTATAATGTTGTATACACATTTCAAAAAGCCTCATATTCTTAAAATTTGCAGAATTACATCAGAGTCTATGGGGAAAATTTACATTTGGAGAAGACCATTCAAAATGGAACAGAAACACAGCCATCCTAATAAAATTAGTGGCACAGGTAAATTACAACCTGCATTCGCACCAGTGTATCAGATTCTTTGCAGACTAAACACTGCAGGTCCTGTGGGGCATTCGCATACCACAGAGATTAGATTCATCAACATTAAAAATCTGATCTGGAGTATAGACTTCCTTGTGAAAAAATTAAAATGTAACATAAAGGAAAATGTTTTCATAGTTTCCTCATCTTCACTCTTAGTTTCACCAGATAACAGAGTGGAAAATATAGTGGTTTTGGAAACCACTAAACTCGCCACTATTTGTATTAAGAAAGGCCTTTCTGTCAATGTTCAACTTTTTTCTTAAGGTCTTCTGATTATGCCAAGGCTTTCTCTTTCGTTGTGAAAAAGCTTGCCCTGATCGCTTCAAAACACGAATAACCGGAGAAAGATCCTATGAGAACCACGGGACTTCCACAGCGTACTGACATCATCCCTCCACTGACCAATCGTGTATTAGTGAGTTTGTACTGAAGAAACAGGCACTGCTACACCTCCGCTCCCTTTCTTGAGAGGCGCTTTCAGGGAGAGGCCAGCAGTAGACATTTATCAAGCGTACCCCGGGCGCCAGCTTCTCTGCTGGGCACTTACATATCTAATACCATCCAAGTCTTCCAGTCACACTAAGAGACAGGCTCTCATCCCCATTTTACAGGTCCTAAAACAGATTCATGGAGTAACGTGTTAATAGCAGAACAAGGGCTTCGCTTTTGGGGTCGTTGCCATCCGAGTTTGTGCTCTTTACATTCCATTGTTTAAATTTTATATTAGTAGCCACTTGAAGTAGTAACTCAAAGGAACTAGCCCCCCTCATTGCTAACTGTATGCAGCATGTCATAGATCGTTGGAACAGGTTCCCCTGGCCCTAGATTCAGGTAAAATGTTTTGCTAAGAACTAGAATAACATTCTATTTCATCAGCTTTTATAGTAACTTTTTATTACACTTTTATAGAACTTTAGAAGTTTATTAAAGCATTTTCAAGACAATTTTTCCTTTGATTTTTACAAGAATCATGTGATGCAGATCAAGTATAATATACTACTCCCATTAAACAGATAATGGAATGGAGTTTCAAAGAGGTAAAATAACTCACCCTAAGTTAATAATTGGCAGAGTCAGGATTCAAACCATGTTTTCTGGCTCAAAATTCAGCCTTGTCTTTATAATTGCTGAGGAAACCATCTTCGAAATTATCTAGTGTGAAGTTCTGTGTGTTGAATCTGTCGTTAGAACTATTGAACCAAGTTATATTACATGATTTGAAATGTGATAAAAACATTGAAAAATAAAGCAAGGACAGAATGAGTTTAGTACATTTGTCACTGAAGATAATGACTACTTGTAGGATAATGGGTATTAAAGGCCTATACAAATAAACAACCCAAAATATTGAATAATGGGTTTTAAATGATAGTGTCTTATTTTCTCATGAAAATAATTTTCTAATACTGAGAACTATTGTGCAATGCTAATCATTATTTTGGATAATAAAACCATGGCATGTGCAAAAGCATAAAGCAATTTAGGAGGAACATAAGCTATCTTAAAGTGACAGTAAGGAGTCAGACTCCATCCCTACCTACCTTCCCCCTCTCCTGACCAAACCTTTGCCCATCTAACTTCTCAGGGTAGAAAATCCAACTGCAAACCTATTTCATACCATTTTACAGGTGATGTTGGTTTAAAAGCACACGAACTCATACTGCTTGGCAATTTGGGGTGGGGTCTCCCTGGATTTTCTGCCATTCTCTATGCTCCCTGGAGTGGACCAAATTCCTTTCCAAAGGAAAAGTTTTAAAAAATGATGGGGCCTCAAGTTAGGGTCTCACGATTTGTCTTGGTGAAGTGTTGGGCCAGGGCCCTGGGGTGTGTGTCCAAAACATACGCACCTAATAGAGAGTAAGTAAGAAGAGGTGCCTGGGCTAAAGCAGGTGTCCTCGTCCCTCCCGGCACGGAGGAGCAAGATGTGAAGCTTCTGGGTCAGCGCTGGGCACAACTGGGTTGTGGCTTTGCATTTTAATAGAAAATTTTGAGATGATTAATGAATAGAGGTCAGTCTTGCTCTTGTCACCTGGGACACCTCCCCTTTCCTCTCCCTACTGCTCAGCTCCTTGGCCACAACAGAAAAAAAGAATGAAGACCTGACAAATCACTTTGAAAAGATAGCCGCTGCTGACCAAAAAAAAAAAAAAAATCCTTCTCCAACAAAGGGAAGAGCTGGCTGTGAGGAGAGGCGAGCAGCTTGCAACTCATAAACTGAATCCATGGCTTTGAACTCTACGCCTTTTCTTCTTTTTATCAAACACCCAGATGGCATGTATTCTTTAAGTGAGCAGTATCTGCAGAAGTCTACATGGATCTTTTCACTGAGATTTTTCTTCTCCTGTTTCTTACTCTCTTACTTTCTCACAAGGAAAGGGTTTACTTGAATGCATTTGTGGGAAGATTAAAATGAAATCTTCAGCTCAAACTCCACCCCCACCCCACGTATTCCCCCGTGCAGCTAGAGTATCTGCAGCTGGAGCCCTCCGGGGAGTGGCCTTTGATCAGTTATCCTCCTGGTCTTTCCCTTCCTCCCTCGCCCAGCTCTCTCTCCTCCTCTCTCCCTTACACTCTGACTAACTCCCTTTCCCTGTAAATTGAGAGTTTCTGCATGAGAGTTTCTTTGCTGCCTTCAGATTTTTGAATTCAGCTCTCCCAGAGGAAGCGTAATATGCTCAGCCTTGAGAGAGCTGGTTTTGAGCTTCTGGGATCTTTGTTAAATTGCTCTTGCTTCTGTGTGCTCTGCGTGGGGACGGGTGGGGGCTGGATTGAAAGGCCTGTTTTCCCTTTCTGGGATAAACACTTTGCCTTCTAGAGGTTCTCTAGGTCCACAGGCCTTTTTTTGTGAGGAGGGTCTCATTCCCTCCTCGGGCTCCTAGACCAAGCCCTCCCGGAGACCGCATTAGGCTGGGTACGTGGGACAAACACCTCCACCCACTGTGTCACCTTCCATAACAATGCACAAGACTCCTGCAGAACTAGAGAGAGATTTACAAAGACTCCCCACATCTCAAGGCTGGTCAGGACTTTCAAAAGGTGAGCAGTCCCTTAATTTAACTTCTCGTGATCATAGCTCTTTCAAGGCAATGCTCCTGCAAAGATGCTACCCCAGTGAACTCAACCAAGAAGGATTATAAAGTGTTTGCTTAGCTTTGTTTTGTTTTAACTTTTCTTAAATTTTATGCAGTTAGGTTCCCCGGAATCCTGGGTAAATTCCAGATGTGCATCCAAGACCATCCATGTTATGTCTTCATCCTTTATAGTCTGACTGCCAATTCACTTCACATCTGTCCATTGATGGGGATGCAGTCGGTCACTTGGACTCATATGGGTTTTCTGCGGCTACTGGAGCGTGGTACCATGACCTGGGTCACTTAATGTAAGAGTTTACTATCTCATAGTTGTGGAGGTTGCAAGTCTGAAATCAACGTGTCAGCAGGGCCATGCTCCCTCTGAAACTGGTTAGGGAGAATCCTTCTTCATCTCTTCTAGTTTCTGGTGTTTTCAAGCAAGCCTTGATGTTCCTTGGCTTATAGATGCATCAATCTAATCCCTGCCCTCGTCATCACATGTTCATCTTCTCCCTGCATTTGTCTGTTTAACTTTCCCTTTCCTTATAAGGACACTAGTGATTGGTTTTTGGGTCCATGCTCATCCAGCGTGATCTCATCTTAACTTGATTATATATTCAAAGACACCATTTCCAAATAAGGGTCACATTCATCTCAGGTACGGGGGTTATGACTTCAACATATATTTTGGGGGAAACACAATGCAACTGATAACAGGGCTCTTCTAGGGCTAACATACCATGATTTTATTGGCCTGAACACTCCTTTCCCAACACCAACCAAGTCAGCCTGCTTCTACCCAGGGAGCACACCCGATAGCTATTTCGCTGTGGCTTTTTTCATTCTGAACAGACTATTACTCCTTTCTGGAAAACCCTCAGCCTCTGAGCCCTCATAACCTGACACATTTACCCATCCACCCATCCATTCACCCTGTAAACTGTCCCTGAGGAGCTTTTATGGGCCCAGTTTTACCACTTTGCTCATATCTAACCATCCGGGAATCTATTCCGTCCCCTTCTCTTACCTCAATTGAAAGTGATCTCTCTCTACTTTAAGCTTATGGTTTCAGACTTCTATTTATGAAGCAACCAATCTGAAAAATAAGTCTAGATCTTAATACATAATTTATAGATACTGCTGCTAATCAACATAGTAAATATAAGTAAAGTTTAATTTCTTACTCTAGCAGAGGTCATTGCCTCTTGCACAAAATCATCGATCCGTGACGAACTGGTTCATTGACTTCTGGACTAACTGTTATTGGAACCTCAGGTGGGAAGGTAAAATTTGGCTTGCCATCCTCTGTTAGGAGTGCTTCCAACCAGGGGCCCTCATCTTTCTTCACAGGACTCCCCACCTTGTCCCTGGGGACTTGTATCTGGACTCTTATTTCTGGTTCTTCCTCTCTGCCTATGTCCTGGAGATGACAGGTTGGAGCAAAGCTACTGTGGGCCCACTAGAGCTGCTCACACAGTCCCTGCACCTCAATGATGACTCACTCCTACTTGCTATGTCCCAGCATCCCCATTGGTGCTTGGGCACAAGCTCCCCCAGCACCCTCCTCCCCTCCCACTCTGTCCGCTCTGAGGAAGCACAGCCTGTGTCCAACTCTAGAACAGTTCTCAGGAGGCACTCACCATCCTCTTCCCCTAATTAACTCCTTGCCATCCCTGCCATCCCTGCCATCCCTGGGTTTCAGACCAGATATTCCTTCTCAGAGTCCTTGAAAAATGCTTCTCCATAGCATCTAATAATTGTAATTGCATAGTTAATTGTATAATTACTCTTTCGTGCCTACTTTTCTTTTGTTAGGAAAGAAATGCAAGGAGTTCCTTTGCACATACTAGGTGCTCAATAAATGTGCTGGCTGGGAGAACAGCAAGTAGAGGTATTGCATGAGCCCGCCCCAGGGTGTTCGGCTCCTCCCACATGATGTGAGGAGCGATGACAGGCACGTGGGGAGGAGGGCTTTGCCCACCTGCTCCCACACACCAGGCTCTGAGCAGAGTCATGTACTCTCTGAGAAACCTGACCCACGTTTTGCTCCAGTCCTCAGGGCACAAGTGGGCTCAGACTCTGAAATCCCATCCTGATCTCACTCATGCTAATAATACACTGGCCTTACTAATAATAATTATCCTGAGTCTTTTTCAAAAGGGCATTTCAGTCAGGGCCCGATATCCCTAAGTGAGCATCTGGTGACAAAGTGACCCAGGGAGACCTAGCAGAGGAAGGAGGAGGCAGAACTGCCTGAAGAATTATTTGAATGGCAGAGCATGGGGTAGGTTTGAATTATTCCTCCCCCAACTTAATTAACACTACCAAAGCATTTCCAGGGGCCAGGACTCAGTTATCCTGGCTGCAATTACAGGCCCTTCCCCTCTTGCTCTTGCTTGTCTTCATTCCTCTTCACTTTCCCATCCACCCAAGAGATAGCCTGTTACTCAAACTCAATGACCGAAAGAAGAGAGGGAAGTCATAATTTGAAAATGGCCTCATGAGGGAAGCCCTGGATCAGAAAGGGAAGGAAAGTACGATTTATATGCAAAAACCACCAGGACCTGGGGAACCAGGGAGCTGGGCCTGGGGTTGCTGCGCGGGACACCAGCGACCCTTTCCCATTCGGAAGGCTGGAGGCCCCAGGCTGGGCTGCAGCCTCACAGGCAGCAGGTTCAACCTATTCAGCGGCAACTTCTTGAAGTGGGCCTGCCACGTGCAGCCTGAGGGGCCTGGTCCCGAAACCTGCAGGAAGGATTATCTTTGAGATACTTTCCTGCTCTCTTTGCACCTTTCCAGTGCTAAGTACATTATAAGGGAAAAAAAAGTCTAAAAACAATTCGATAGCAGTTGAACTCCCTTCTCAGTGGTAACGAAAGGAAGAAGCCCAGCCATTAGCCTGTACTGACTCAAGGTTTGTGTCTGTCTCTGGGGAGCCTCTGTGTGTACGTATTTGTCTGTGTGTCCCTGACTGTGCTTTGCACGTCTCTGTGCGTGTACTGCACTGTATATGTGCCTGTGCTCTGCGTGTATCGCTGATGGCAGCTACTTACTAGAGGTTTTGGAGAAAGTTCACAGAGCCTTCCTGCCCACAGAAGTCCCCTGAACCCGTCTGTCCCCGACGAGGGCCGTGCCTAGCATTGCTGGCGGAACAGGAGGTCCGGGCCGCCCGGGCGGGAGATGCCTGTGCTCCCCGCTCTGCCCTCGGTCCTGTGCTTTTTCTGGGAACAGTGGTGCAGGTCGGCCACCCCTCTCCACAGGGGCCTCTGACTGTAGCACCCATTTCTCCCATACAGGTTGGGCTCAGGCCCAGGCATGAGGAAGGGGAAGGGCCCCTAAGGCTGATACTTTGACCGCCTCAGTCTTTTCCCTGTGGATACTCTTTTCTGAAAGACTCCCAAGAAAGTTCTCTGGAGAGAGAAGAACTCTGCATTCCAGACATGGGCGACCCCTGTAGCCACCCTGGAAGACCTTTTCTTAAGGTTTATTTACTTACGAAAGATGGAGACTAAACAAATGTGATGCAAGAAGCCCTCTCTGAGTTCAAAGCCCAGTTTACTGGGCATCCAGTTCGCTGCTAAACATGACAATGAAAATGACTGAGGTGTTCCTTTGCGTGTTTTTGACGCTATGATGTAGAAGAGTCTCAAGACTGAGGGTGTTCCCAGCACAGAGCCCATACCCGCTTGCCTTCAGGTCTGGTGTCCTCCCTGCCTGCTCAGACAGAGGCGACATTGGGCCAGAGGCATGGACTTTCCAGACCGTGCAGAGCATGCTGCCCAAGTGTGGCCCAGCCACCCTGCGCTTGGGGAATGGAGATCTCAGATGACAGGAATTACACTTTCTTTTCCTGCTTGACAGGTTAGGAGCTCAGCGTCAAACTTAAGTTGACTTTTGAAAAATAAGGGAATTGACATTTTCTCGTAACGCAAGTTTGTGAAGTAATATATGCCCCCTAATGTGGTTTTAATGCAGTGCTTCTTCACGTGCAGTCCAAGACTAGTCATGGCAGCATTATCAGGGTGTTCGTGTGTAAGGCACACTCCTGGGCCCCGCCTCAGACCTCGGGGGCAGAGCCTTGGGGGTTGGGCCCGGAAGTCAGCGCCTTCACAAGCCCTCCAGGGCTTTCTGTGCACAGTGACCTGTGAGAACCACAGTTTCAATGGACACAGTCATCTGAGTTGCCTTTTCCCCTGCTTTCTCCTGAAAAGTTTTTAAAATTCTTTCATGACAATGCTGTCATGGGAATCCTCAACTTACTTTTGTGAATATCAGCTTTTCCTGGGCTTCCAGAGGCTTTCCGCTTTATTGTTTCCTGTTCTGGAGCAACCAGGAATAGGCAATGCGACAGGATCTTTTGTACCAGTTAGCCTTGAAAGTGTGCGCCTGGGTGTGTCTCGCCGCTGTGGGGTGTGGATTCTGAGAACTTGGAGAGCGCACGTGGCAGCATCTGCAATGATCACTTGAGCTGCAACCAGGGCAGAGCTTAACGCTGGGACTTGTTTCTACTTTATCACATGAGGTTCACAAATTCTCACAAATCCCACTTTATGAAGGAGAACCCTGAAGGCCAAATGTATAGAGCATAGTTTGAATCCAAGCTCTGCATTCTTCCTACCATATTCAAAGAAGCATCTTGCCATACCAGAGTGGGAGAGAGTTCTAGAGAGGATCTTTTGCAACCTTCCCAGCCCACATGGCTGAAGACACAGCTCCAATGGGCAGCATAATATGATCATGGAATAAAGGTCAAATTTTTTGTGAAAGGGAAAGCCCTACAGATGTCAGCATGGACAATCTTGGCTACAATGGATGCTCTCGCCCAGAAATACAGCGAGGATGGAAGCTGCAGCTGAGACAATTCATGGGAGTAATGCCTCCATGGTGACCTGGGATGACTGAAATTCATCCTGGGGGAACAGAGCCTCTGCAGAGCACATGGGGGCCAGGTGCTCATAGAGGTAGCCCCTGGGGAGAGGTTGTCCCTTGTCCCGCAGGGAGGATGGGCCATCCATGCTCAGTGCCCCAGAGAGCAGTGCAGAAAATGAGTCTGACTCCGATGGGGCAGGTTCTAGAGGAAGTGGAACAGCTGAACTGCCCCTGAGTGGGTCCAAGCAGTCAATGCAGAAAATGAGGGGCTGCAGCAGGTAGCTCGGCATGTGGGGCAGAGCTGGGAAGGGGCCAAGATCAAGGAAGGACGAGGGTGCAGGCAGGGAATCACCTGAGAAGATGGCTTCTGCTTCCCACAGGGAGGAGCAGATGCCCAAGAAACAGCCCCATCCGAGGCTCCCAGAGGGAGCAGAGCAGGGCAGAGAAGGTGAGCAGTCATCAGAAGAGAGAAAGCAAGAAGCAGGAGGAACCAGGGGAATTGGAAGGAGGGGAGCGTCAGAAACACAGGGCGGGGCGGGAGTGGTGGGCCAGAGAGGAGAGGAAGGAGCAGTGGGAGGAGCAAAGGGGATCAGAGGCTCCTTGAAGACGGAGTGCAGTTCACGATAAAACAGGGAGGCCTGCAGGGAGCAGGGCTAAGGGAAGGCATGGAGCAAGGCTGGAAACTTCTCTGAGACAGCCTGGGGCCTGAAGGATGACAAAGTAGACACTACTTTAGCAGAAAGAACCTGACTGAATACTAAGAAGGGAAGATTGTGCTCACAGAGGGACTGGATGGGGCCTCTTGCTCCTGATCAGAAGAGAAGGCAAGCCATGCTGCGGCAGAGCTTGGACTTAACCAGCAGAAAGCTGCCATCCAGAGGAGATGTAGGGGATCCAGCTGGGGCTCTGTCCACCGGTGTGACCAGGTAAAGGGTGAATTCCAGGTTTGTAAATGTAAACGTGAGACCCGAATACAGAGTCAATCAGAGATGTGGTGCCTTGCCTAGTATGTGTGTGCCTGTTCATCTCCCTTGGTAACAGGAGACAGGACCAGTGATAAGCAGGTGTGACCTGTGAAGTCAAAGGCTGAGAACCTGTCTGTGATACAAGCATAGTGTTATGACTGAATGTTCTTGTCCTCCCAAAATTTATATGCTGAATCCCTAATCCCCAGTGCAATAGCATTCGGAGGTAGGACCTTTAGAACAGAACTGGGTTTAGACGAATGAGGTCATGAGGGTGAGGCCCCCATGATGGATTAGTGTCCTTATAGGAAGAAGAAGAGAAGCCGGAGCTCTCTTTCTCCCTCTCTCTCATGAGAGGACACAGCGAGGAGGGGGTCATCTGTAAGTCACTGAGAGGGTTCTCACTGGAAACTAAATCTGTCAGCACCTTGATCTTGGACTTTTCAGTCTCCATAATTGTGAGAAATAAACCTGTTGTTTAAGCCCCCCGAGTCTTTGGTATTTTGTTATAGCTCCCTGAGTAAACTACGACACATGAGAGTGCTCATCTGAGCACCCGTAACGGTATTCAGAAATATACCTGCCAAAGAGAAAGTTGTGTAAATAGCACAGGTATTAGAGCCCAGCCCAGTTCATTTATCTGTCTGTCTTAAAGGATGGGAAGGTTAGGAGCACCTCAGACCTGCTCCCTACTTTAGTGGGTTTATTCCAATCACAAGAAAGCACAAAGGAACAACCTTTATTGGTTCATTGTTCCAGGAGACTGGTGGAAAGGAAATGCTCCTGGAGCTAGAAAGAGCAATTTAAAACAGAGAAAAGAGACCTGGGCAAAAGTATGGCAGAGAAGACAGATTGAGAGATGATGCCTGAAAGCCTAGTAGGAAAGACTAGAAAACTTTCATGGTTATTAATGATGTCTTCACTTATTAAGTAAAACAGGGTGTACTAGAAGGTGATGGTGCTAAAAAAAAATACTGCAAGAAACAGGGGTATTAAAATGGAGTAGAGCAGTCTTAAGAACTGTTTTATGGAATTGTTGATTGAGGATAACAAGGTGAGGTTCCACTTCTGGTTGGAGTAGTATGCTTCTAACGAATTGTCTAGCAAATAACAACATACTGTACAAGAGAAGAGAAAAGAAAAGAAAAAAATGGGAGGAAAGAAAATAAATGAAAAACTACCTGAGGATTCCAGAAACTGAACAGCAAGAGGTCAGTTTCACCTTTTGCAGATTTCCCCTAAGGGGCCATTTCTCTAAGCCTGCCCCTTGGCTAAAACTCTAATTAAAAAACCCATCCTCTTTCTGGCTGGAGGAATCCAGGATAATTAGGGCTGCTGGAGAGCTGGGGAAGAACCCTTGGAAACCAGAGAGCTAGGGAAAGGGAATCCTAGGTATATTCTAGGTATAAACTTTTCCAAATTCTCTGGCTGATCCTTGAACCAAGCATGTATAAGACAGACTGAAAACCACAGCAACTGAAATATAAACTGTTGCCCGCTGCAGACAGGGCACAGGTTGTCTAACTAAGTTAACTTCCTGCTAAATCAAAAACATCAGCTCTATTGATCAATGTAACAGAGTCTACAGCCTCTACGTCATGACATTCATAACGTACATAATCCAAAACTACTAGACACAAAGAACCAGGGAATGTGATCCGCTGTTATGCATAAAAAAAGATGCCAACCCAGGATTTTCCAAACTTTAAAGCAGCTATTATACTTACGCTTACTGAGATAAATAAAAATCTGCTCATGTTGAAGAAAAAGATAAGGCATCTCAGCTGAGAACTGACAAGTATAAAATAAAAATTAATAAGAAATTGTATAGCTAAAAAAATACAATATCAGAAAAAAGTCACTAGAGGGACTTTTTTTTTATTTTGGCTTAAGGGAATGGCAAATGAAATAAGCAGTGAACTTAAAGGTAGATCTGAAAAAGAAGAAAAAACGGGGAAAATAATAAACAGAGCCTCAGGAACCCGTGGGACAATTTCACACGTTCTGCATATAGGTGACTGTAGCCCCAGAGGAGGAAAAGGGACCAGAGATAATATTTGAAGAGTTGTGGCTGAAAACTTCCCAAGTAATAGTGAGACATAAATTTACAGATTTAAGAAGATTAGATAATCTCAAACAGGATAAATGTGGGGGAGGGGGGAGTACGTCCAGGAACATCATAGTTCAGCTAAAATCCAAAGGTAACGGGAAATCTTGAAAGCTACTGGAGGAAAATCACAGTACATATACGGCAGAACAATGATTCACGTAACTGGGGGACTTCTCACCGGAAGCCAAGGCAACCGGGAGACAATGAAACAATGTCAAACAAGATCACCAGAAGTCAATGAGACCATGTCTTTAAAGTGCTGAAAGAGAAACACCCATTAACCTGGAATTATATATCCAGCAAAAAAAAATTCTTTCAGGAATGAATGCAAAACATAGACATTTCTCTGGTAAAGGAACACTAAAATAATTTAATGCCAGAAGGCCTGCATTGCACAAAATGCTCAAAGAGGTTCTTCAGATGGAAGGAATGATACCAGAGGGAAGCTTGGATCATCAGAAATGAAGGAAGGCCAAGAGAAATGGAAACTATTTTGAGTTAATATAAAATATTTTCCTCTTAATATGTTAAAGGTACATATGACTCTTTAAAGGAAAAATTGTAAGATGGTTTTGTGAAACTTTTCATGCATGTAGATGTAATGCATATGATCATTATAATGTTAAGGGCAGCAGAGATGGGGGTGGTAAAGGGTTTATATGTTTTGATTATGTTATTGTTTCTATATTTTACATAATATGGTAGGTACAATAACCCTAAGTAAACTGTGAAAAAAATTTTAAATATTTATATATGTAGATTGTAGAGTAACCATGAAAAAAATTAAAGATAGAACTGAAAAACCATTAGGCAGGTAAAAGTTGATAACTCGCCCACCTCTGCCTGAAAATGGGGTGGGAGGAGATGCGACCTCGCCTGATCTCTGTGAGAATTGCCCAAAGGCTAGCTGAGTCAGTTGAAAAAGATATCAGCTGACATTGTCTCTAAAGACAATACTTTCCTGGGCCTTTGAGAGAAAGAGAGAAAAAAAGAAAGACAGAGAAACAGGCTTTCTGGGACATCACAAATGACCAAAGTTGGGCAGGCGGTCCCTCATACTGTGGGGCCGGGGTGGGGGGGGGTGAGCCACGGCACTCTGAGCCCTAGGCTCAAAGTCCGGAGACCAGGACTGAAGGACAAAAGCTGCACTGACAAGCTAAGTGACCTTGAGTAACTCGTTTGACCACTCCGGGCCTCGGATCCCTCCTTGGCAAAGTGAAGGGGTAGGATTTCAAGTAAATTCTTAGTAATTGCTTCTCTGGAGGAAAGGAAGAGTTGGACTTCCATGCGCCCTACCTTTGTACTGGTAAATGTTAAGCTCCCACGCTCAGATTGAGACCCTTGGCCCCCTCTACTCTCTCCCAAGTCATTACTCTTATACCCTGTTTTAATTCCTGTCTTTATGCCAATGACTCCAAATACATGTCTCCATATGGACTTCTCCATGCTTCAAAGACATGTATTTATCAGCTCTACTTAGATATCCTACCAACACATAAAAATCAAAACTTTCTAAACAAGTCTTTCATTTCAAAAATGTCACACGTATCAAAATTGCCTGGGGACTGCAACAGCCCAGTCCTACTCTTTTTCAGTGAGTCTATATGCTCCTTATCAGCTCTGCAGGTAAATCTGATACCCATCGCAGTTTGAGGAACACATTCGAAACTAAACCTACAATCCACTCTCACCCCTTCTACTCCTCCAAGCAGTTCCTTTCCAGATCCCCACTCTCAGAGGACGGTGCCCTCATCCCTGCAGAGGCGCAGGCCGGACACTGGATATCATCCTCGGACCTCCATCACCTTCGCCACCAAGCGTCATTTACTATCAAGTCCTTTTCATGTTACTCCCCTGAACCCCCTGAGCTTCATTTACCCCCGCTGTCCCATAGTCTCCTGACACCTTTTCTTGTTGCTGCTGTTGCTTCTCTCTCCCACCCATCCTCCAAACTGAAGCCAGGGTAAATGTATACACCATATATAAGTTTAAAAGACAGTTTATATATACATGTATATATACATATACGTGTATATACACACACACACACATACACACACACATACAGTTTCAAATTTCTAGAAAAGTTTCAAGAAAACCACAAAGAATGCCTATACACTCTTTGCCCAGATAACTCATTCCAATTCTCAACAATTGTCCCAGAAATGCCCTCTTAATCCCTGCTTGGTTATCATACCTGCCTTGTCCCCTTCAATCTAGAACAAATGCTCAGTCTCCTTGACTTTCATGACCTTGGAATTTTTTAAAATCATAGGCCAGGTATTTAATAGAATGCACCTCAATTTTAGTTAATCTAATATTTCCTTATGATGCGACCCAGGTTATAACATTTTGAACAGAGTATCTCAAATGTTATGTTCTTTTCATTGCATCCTGTCAAGGGCTACTCAATGTCTATTTGTCCTGTTATTGCTGGTGTGAACTTTAGTCACTTGATTCAAATGGTGCTGCCAAATTTCTTTGTAAGGTCACTTTGTCCCATTTTGTAATAAATATTCTTTTGGGGAAAATATATGTAAAATCCTGTTTGTCTTCTGAATTTCACCCCAAGTTTTAGCATCCACTGATACAGCTTAACTTAATCTGACGGTCACCAAATAGTGATTTTCTAATAACATCATTTTTTCCAGTATTGAGAAAGCTCTCTCTTCATTTATTTACTTATTTGTATTCATATTAGTGTGGACAACATAGTTCCTATCTCATTCAACAGATCATAAACTGTTACTATCATTACATATTTTGAGACTCAAATTATCCCATGTTTGGATATTAAGAGGCCATTTCAAAGAGAGGTATTTCTCTTTTGAAAAGTCCCCATCATTCTTTGAGTTCTTTCTTACTTTCTGGAAGAAAATTTGCCAGCTTATTTTGTACTTCCTCTGCCAGTCCCTGGAAGAGGCCATTTCTTTAATGAGTCTTGGTGTAAAAGAATATATAGAATCCAAGATGTGAGTGCCAGGTGTACTCTTCACTGCACGGGTGTCACTGCTTTGAGGCTTTCTCATCCTATATTGATTTCTCTCTCTTTTTATATGTTGAAAACCACAAGCTCACACCTATACCTCCAATTCCAATTCAGCACCACATAATTCATTCCGGCTTTTGTGCTTTCTTTATGTGTACGTTACCTCCAAAATATTTCTCCACGTCCCTGTACATAGCTGCTTTTCCAATCTTGCTGAGCTGCCAGCCCCCTCACACACAAGTCTAGGTCTCTGCTGGGCTTGCCTCCCTTTCTCAGAATATCTACTTTGATTGGGCCTGCTAAATCATTTTTTGGTGAAAAAGAAAAGAAGAAAGCCAAGGAAGTATTTTTGTTTTGTTTTGTTTTGTCTTTAAAGAAGGGAGGGGAAGAGATTGGTAGGAAAAGACAAGAGACAGGCCAGGCTGTTTTTCTAAAATGAAAGTCCATCACTTTTGGGTTGTGTGTGACCCTGTGCGCGCGCGCGCGCGCACACGCACACACTGGCCCTTAAATGGCTTCCCTTCTCCCTCAGGCTCCAAATTCCAGCACAAGGGTCTAGGGGGCCCTGCATGATGAAACTGTTGCTGACCACCTTGGTCACTTCCCCCTCTTTCTCCAAATGCCAAGTAAAAGGTTTTTCTCTCAGCTGCTCTGAAAGCCCATCTTCCTTCTCGCCACAGGTTCTTCGTACCCGCTGCGTTTGCCTCTCAGTGCTCTAAGCCACCCCATCCCCTCGGGTGACTTACTGTTAAACGCTCTGCTGCAGCACCACCTTTGCCTCTGGAAGCCCTCCTCCGTTCCCTTAGATACAGTTTGGCTAGGGTGTTATTTATTGTTTTATTCACACTCTCACAGAACACGCTGGCTCTTATCCCAGCTGGTAATTATGAGCTTATTTGTATATATGTTTGTTTAATATGCTCTTGCCTCATTAAATTGTGATGTGAGGGTAGTAACTATGTCTCCTTCTCATCCTGAGTGTGCCCCTCGCTGTGGCTCAGGATTGGTGCATAGTAGATGCTCAATAAATATTTTTCTCCTGTAAATAATTTGTATTTTTAGACATATAAATTGTTTAATCAGCAAACATGATAATTTTCTCTATTTTAAATGAAAGGCAAGCCATCGAGGGATAGTGTGACGCATACAGGGAGGCAGGTGCACACAGGACTGTGAAAGCTCTTAGACCGGGGGGTTTATAAGCTTTATCATTTAGAAGAAACACAAAAATCATAACAAATGATCCAAATAATGTATATAGGAATATAATGTGGGGCATTTTTGCCTAAGAAAATTTTAATATAAGGTGCATATGAATTGTGTGTCTGGCTCACGTCATTACACAGGCAATTGGGGGTCATTACAATGTGGATTCTTCCCAAGGTAGGGCAGAGTTCCATTTAAAACCCAAAGGTTCGTGTGGATGCACGTGTGCATGTTTTGAAACGGGACAAAGCGATTTTAAATTGCACTTGAAACAAAATGTATTTGAGAAGAGGTAAGAATTTTTTTTTTAAAGAAGAATGAAGGATAACTTCCTTTACCCAAATAGTAAAACTCTTGCTAAAATTATTAAAATCAGAACAAAATAGATTGTAAAACTCTTGCCAAAGTTAATAATCAGAACAACAGGGTTGGGCACAAGAATCAATAAATAGATCAATAGGGAAGAATTAAAAATCAAAACATATTTCATATAACAGACAGACAAAGATGACATGTGATTGAATAAAAAATGGATAATGTATTGAATATGTGGTGCTGGCATAATTACCTATTCATCTGGATTAAAACAGGGTAATACTTGTCCTAATACATATTCAAAAAGAAACGAGAATAGCTCTTGTATCTGTCAGATACAAGAATGGATAAATAAGCAATGTAATACTACAATAAGTGGAACAAGCTAGTGCTACGCACAGTGCGAGTGGGCCTGACACACAGAATGCGAAGTTAACGCTGCCAGACACAAGGCACGTGCGCAGTGTGACTCCACTGAAGTCAAGCTCCAGAACAGGCAGCGCAAGCCTGTAGGTGGGACAAAGTCCAGGACAGCGGCTGCCTCTGGGTGTGGGCTGGGGGTGGGAAGTGACTGGGGAGGGACATGAAGGAACGTCCCCGTGTGAATGCACTATTCTGTATCTTGATAGAAGTCTGTGTTACTGAGTTGTATGCATCTGTTGAAACTCTAAACGTACACTTAATATTCATGCATTTTCATATATGCAAATTTTAGCTTAAACAAATAGACTATAAACAAATACTTTAGTTAAAGACATGTATGGGGGAGTGTTTAGAGGTGATATATGTACTGAGGACTGCAACTTATCTGGAAATGCACCAACAAAGTAGGCTGGAGTGATAAATGGTCAGTAATTCTATATCCAGGTGGTGGGAAATAGTTGTCCTCTGTAAAATTCTATCAAGCTTTCTGCATGTTTAAAATTTTTCAAAATAAAATCTTGGGAAAAATAAATAAATTTCAGGAATATTAATTATTTAAATACAGAGCGACCCCCCCACCCCTCCAATAGTACAGGAAACTTTAAAAAGCATTTTATAACCTTGGAGTGAAAAGAGCTTTTGAAACAAAGCAGAAAGCCCAAAAAGACATAGAGGAAAAAAATAGATCTTTTTGACTACATGAATATTGACCACTTTTGGAAGCCAAAGGATATCATAAAAAAATTATCAAACACCAGATGGGGGATGGGAAGCCTGATTGTATCATATATGGCCGACAAAAGATTAACATCCCTTCTGTAAAAAGACTTACAAATTTCTGAAACACCAGCAAATAGCCCTGGCCACATAGCTTATTTGGTTAATGTGTTCATCCTTACATACTAAGGTTGCAGGTTCAATCCTCAGTCGGAGCACATACAAGAATCAACCAATGAGTGCATAAACAAGTGGAACAACAAATTGATGTTTCTTTCTTTCTCTCCTTTCCTCTCTCTCTAAAATCAATAATTAAAAATGAATAAAACCCCCCCAGCAAATAACCTAATAGAAATAGGTAAAAGCATGTATAGCTAATTAAGAAACAGGAGTGTCAGTAACTGTGCGAAAAGGCATTAATATCTCCAGCAGTCAGGTGAAAATGCAAATTAAAATGAGCCATCATTTTTCATCTTTGGATTGGCAAATTTTTAAAGATCGATCCCCTCCAGCGCTGGCGAAGATGCTGGCAGACAGGCACCCTACACTCCTGGTGGAGTGCGAATGTTTACAAACACAAGACACAGAATAATAGGCATAGTACGATCCCATTTTTATAAAATCAACATTTCGAATTTTTGAACAAAGAGGAAAATGTAAAAGGAGACATCTAAGTGTTAAACTGGGCGCTTTGGGACAGGGCTTGGCAAACAAGCAGTACCCTGCGTGGCAAAGCTGGCTGGTCACACGGCTCGTTACAACTTAGGAGCTAACAGCGGTCTTTTACCTTTTTAAAGGGTTACATTTTAAACAGTTATGTAATTTTCTGCATAATAGCCTCATTTTGCCTCTTGGGCCAGCAAAGCTTAAAATATTTACTCTCTGGTCTTTTAGCTTACTGACCCCTGTATCAGGGTAATGTAGATTCTTAGGTATCCTTTTCCTCTTATTTCTCTGTATTGTTTTCATTTTTATAATAGTAATAACTTGGCAAGTTTAAAGAACACAGCTAGATTGGTAGGTGGATGCTAATGGGAATGGACATAAGAAGATAAGAGGAAACCAAGGGGACTAACTGGAAACTACTGGAACAGTCCAGGTGAAAGAGAACGGTACTTTGGAGTAGGGTGGCAGCAGAGAGATGAAAAGAAAGGCACAGATTTTACAAGAACCTAGAGGAGCTGCTGAGGGATTGGACATGAATGATGAGGCATACAGAAAAACCAAGGCTGACTCCTAGGTCTCAGTCATTGCTTGTGGTGCAACCACTGAGATGGAGCGAGGGGGGAAGGGAAATTGGGGCATAAATCAAGTGCTCTATTTTGGACCTGCGAAAGTTAACTAGGCAGTTAGACATAGATGATTAGAGCTGCCTGGGATGTGGAGGGGGAGGCAGAGCAGGCAAAACAAATTTAAGAGTACTCATCATGTAGCTAGTATCTGGAAGCAACGGAAAAGGAGAAGAGAAGGGGACCAAGTGTCTACCTGGTGACACAGTGCCAACCCAACTAGAGCCTGTCGCCTGCTGACAGATGTCTCTGATGCCACTGTCTAAGTGTTTGGATCCCCCCAAATCATCTGTTCCAAATGTCCTCTTCCCATTGGCCAAGAAACACCGTGGCTTCAGAATAGATACTGACCCTTCCTCACAGCCTATGCCCAAATGTTTGCCTGGACAGCCAGTTGCTATTTTTTTTCTCCCAGATGGATGGTTCTCCCACCATCTGGCTCCTCCAGTGGAGAGTGAGTTCAGGTCCCAGGCCCTCTGAGTATAGCCCTGCCCTGGGTCCACAGACATGTGCAGCCACCTTTTCTCATGCCAAGAAGGACTCACCAAAGAGCTAGTGTAGGTGGGGTCTGAGGTGTCATCCTGGAGGTAGCGGGAAAGGCCAAAGTCGGACACCTTGCAGACCAGGTTACTGTTGACCAAAATGTTCCTAGCAGCCAGGTCCCGGTGCACGTAGTTCATCTCGGCCAGGTACTTCATGCCAGCAGCGATGCCCCTGAGCATCCCCACCAGCTGGATCACCGTGAACTGTCCATCATTTTGCTGTAATAAGACACAAGGGGTATCAGGATCAAGATGCGCTTCAGTGGTTAAAAGCTGAAGTGCCACAGCTCTGCCGCTTGTCAGCCTCTCAGCGCTGGGTGGACGGCCACTGCTCCTTCCCTCCCCCGGTTCCGTCCTCATCCCTCTCCTTGAATGCTCTGCTCTCTTCCCCTTGCCAAGCCCTGTCAATTTCATCTCCAAATTATATTGCAAACCCATCTACTCCTCTCCATCTCCACTGCCACCACTCTAACCAAGTCATTGTCATCCATCACCTATAACAGCCACCGTGCACTGTGCATCCATTCTCTACCCTGTAGCTAGAGCCATCTTTGTAAGACATAAATCAGAGCATGTCACTCTCTGGCTTAAAGCTCTCTAATAGCCTCCCACTGTGTTAAGGTGAAACTCCAAACTCCTTAGCATGGCCCACGAGACCCCCATGGGATCAGCTGGTGCCTCACCTTATGCCAGTGCATCCCTCATGCCTGTGTTAAAGCTGCAGCGACTACTGACCTTTCAATTTTCTTCCAACCCAGGATCTCCTGACTTAGGTCCCTTATACATGTCATTCCCTCTGCTCTTCCTCCACAGTAACACCTACCTGCCTTTCAGGTTTCTCCAGGGAGGATGTCTCTGTAACTAGTCCCCTTCCTCAAATATATTTTGTACTTTCATACTATCTTTGAGTGTATGCTCTTTTCTTTTAACCAAATGTCACAACTTTATTTTGTGTGTGTGTATGTACGTCTATCTCTGCTACTTGACTCTAAGCAATTTGAGCATAAGAACCCTCCCTCTTGGGGTCCCCACTGTATTCCTGGTGCCGAGAGCTTTAATGTAATAGGTAGAAAAAGCTCAATAAACATGTGCTGAATGAATGACTGGTACATTGCTCCCTGTCTCCAGAATTAAATGTTAAGGTATCTCCCTTGGGTACTACCAGGCTCTCACCCTGATGCTGGGGTAACCATGCCAACCTCATAGGGATGGGGGAGCAGAAGTGTGCACACATTGTCTGGCATGTGGACTCTCCTAGTGAATGAGAGCTGTTGCTGCTCCTCCTCATGCCAACCTTCAGAGCCATCCTCTCTCCAATCATCAGTGGGATCAGTTTATTGGGTGGATGCCCCCCTCAATGGTCAGGTGACAACTCTTCAGTGAGTGAATCTGGGCCATCCTCCTGTCTCCCCGAAGCCCCTGGGTCTTAGCTCTACACACATTGGTTAAGTAAGTGAACCCTGGGCCACATTGGTAAGAATACATTTTCCCGTCTTGTCCAGCCACAGCTGCTCCCCAAAGAGCTATGAGTTGTATTCTGTAAGTAGAGCATGTCTCAGGCATCAAAATGTTTGGACTGGGGGAGAGGTGGGAGGAGGCAGACGGCCCAGAGTCCAGTCTCGTCACCTAAACACAGGCCCTGAGCGAGGCAGTCACTCCCTCTTCTCCAGTGTCCTCATGTGAAACGCAGGAAACGTAAAGAGTGTGAGGAGTTCCCATTCACTGGGCACCTGCTGCATGTGAGGCGGCACCCAAGGCTCTCTCACGCATTACTGTACCTAAGTGTGTGTGGGACACACTGTTCACACACGTGCTCCTGAAAAAGCATTTTCTATGCAAAAATAAGTGTGGCAAAATGAAAGAGCTCTTACTAAACTATCCTATTTATTAGAAGAAACCCCAACAATCAAAAAGTCTAACAGTGCCAGCATGAATTGTTGAAGACTTCCTCATGCAAGATGGCAAGCCTGGGTCAAGGTTCACCAGGGTTACACCCCCCTGACCAGTTGAAGGACTGGAGCAAACTGACACCCACTCCACTCCTTCCTGAGACCCGTGCGAGAGGAGGGCCCCAAACACCCTGGCATTGGCACTTCCCACATTCCAGGCTGTCTCTAGTGCAAAACTTAACCACCGGCCCAGCAAGCTTTTTCCACAATGTTTTCTTCTAACCAGCTCCAAAAGAAAGTGCAGAGCTGTTTTTTGGAAACTAGGACTGTGTTTTTAGCACATGGTGCCCACCTATGAGAGCTGGGTGTGCTGTGAGAGATGCAAACTCTCCTTCTTACTAATGGACTTCAGTCAACGCCTCCTCAAGAAATTAGCCAGGCTAGCACCGTTCCTTTTTGTCTCTGGGGATCTGCCTCCTCAAAAAGCTCTAATGCAACTTCTGTCTATTAGGAACTGTATTCTCGCTCAGCCTGAGCTCACAGGGTAATACATTTTCAATTCAGGTTCTTACTTCCTCTGCATGTGTGTAGACAACACCGCTGTTGAAAATGAATGTCTCCCTGAAGAAGTCAGCTTGTATGGAGATGCTGGGGGAGGCCCTGTTGGTGACTGTAAACAGCTTTGAGAAGAGCAATATTGAAAGCATGTGCAGTAACCTGTCCATGTTTCTACATTAAGTCATTTAAGTCTTCATAGACCTGTTTTATGATCTAATTTGTTTTAAAACTTAGACCAGTCATCCTTAGAGTTTCTGGAGCCAACAAGGGCCAATAAATAGCTAAAATTCCAGGTTTTATAGTCAGACAGACCCAGGCTGGACCCAGGGTCTGCCACTCACTGGCTACATGCTCTTGGTCAAGTCATTTAACCTCCGGAGCAGTACTTGCCACATCTGCAAAATAGGAACATAGTGACCATAGTGTCCACTCTTCATAGGACTTTGGAGGGGTTAAATGAGGTGACACACGTAAAAGGGCTCAGTGCCTAGTGAACACTAAGACAGCAGCAATGGTTGCTGGTATTATCAGTAAAGCCATAATGTCACAGAAATCAGCTCTCCCATATACCCGGGGTGCTTGGTGAGAGAGGCTGAGGACGCGTGGGGTCAGAGTTGTGGGTTCTAGGTGTGTGTGTGAGACATCCTAGAACCATTGCCCTTGGAGAACCTGGTTTACAGGCAATTGAGCTCAACAGGTTGATATGTAATAGCCCCCCCACCGCGCCCCCACACACAACTGTAGTAGCATATGATTGGAAACTAATGATGCAAGCCAGAAGTTTGAATCAATTAATCAATAATCACTGACTTCTTCCTTTACTTGACTTTTGAATGGCAAGTCACACTTCATAGATATGTTCTAATCCTTAAAACTGGTTCTGTGAAAGGCACGCAATAGTATATTGTTTTTATAGAAAAGATAAATTAAGTCCAGAACGTTTAAGTGATTAGCCTTCAATCACTCTGTGGCTGATTGGTTTTGGCTTATAACAAGATTCTAAGTCCAGAATAGCAAATTACATCTCTACTGACATTCCATCTCTGATCAATTGGTAATGGCTGCCTCAAATTTGGACAAAGAATAAGGCTGCATATAAGCTTCATAGGAAAAGAAGCCATGATTGATTAACGATGTCTGCCATAGCCATGGAAATAAAAAGTAGAGACATTTCTAGCACATATATGCTACACTTATCTGACTTTTAACTCCAGTGCCTTTTCATTGGAATGTGCTGATTTTGCAAAGGCTAATGCATTTTCTTTAGGATCCGCAGGGTAATCACATATTGTGATAAGACAGGGTCATGCCTGTTGAGTTCATAATCTTGGTGAAACTTAAAGATATAAGTATATTAAGATTTTCTGGCATGTTCAACTATTTCACATTCATTCCATTGGTATATCCAGGAAGAATTCCCAGGGACATGAACATCAGCATATAAAAATAAACAAGATTAAAAAAGAAACAGAGCGATTTCTTAGTGACTTTGGGAAAAGATCTGCCATGCCAAAAACACAGCACAGAGAAGAAATACAGCCTAGGTGAAGTGATTTAAACTTTCTTCCCTTCATGAAGTGCTTTCTGCTGAAATTGCTTTTCTTCAAATTCACTGAAGCTACTTGCTGGCCCTTTTATTAGGCAGGAAGGATTTAGGTATTTCAACTTTCATTGACAAATCCACTTCAGGAAATGAAACCCTTATTTGATTTGTTTGAAGAGAATGAATCATAGATTTTTTTTTTTTTAACCGAAAGGGACCTTTCAAGATCATCCTGCTCAATGCCTTTAGTTTATAGATTGGGAAATTGAGTTAATGGATTTGTTCAAGGCCACGGGGTGACTCATAGCAGAGCCCAAAGCAGAACCTCAGTTTCAGGACTCCCCATCTGGTGTTCTTTTCCTGACATCTGGGTTGCTGTTGTCTAGTTTCAGCCCATGAATGAGCTTCCCTGATGAGAAATGTCTCCATTTGTCACTGCTCAGTGACTTCCAAGAGTCTTTCAGTTATGACCATCTGTGAATGAAGCAGCAGCAACCATGAGACGAAGTTTTAGGCACAAAAGCCTTACAGAGCATGTCAACCATGTTGGCTCAAGCATGGCACATTGATGAGGCTGGAGATTGTTCATAAGATTATGGAAGAGCCTCCAGATTAAATTCCCTGAATTTGAATGTCAGGAAGAAAATATATATTTAATTATAGATTTTCATGCTGCATAATCCATGGCACAGACGTTTGGGAAAAAAATGGAACATAATGAACATATTGAATGTGTGGTTGAAGAATAATGGTGTTTCCAATCCCTCCAGGATGTGAGGGATTCTAAGTCCCACAATGGGGGAAGAGCCGTGCGTGGGCTATGAGAAGTCAGGTCCAGTGGGTTCACTGGGTCCCCAATGCCCAGAGCCTCTCAGATGCTGACCCAGAGCAGGAGCCGCGGCCACTCTCCAAAGATGCCATATCCAGTGTGAAAGGACCAGGTGGAGGGAGGAAACACCTGCACGTTTTGAGGGTTAACCCCTTTCTTCTCTCAATGATGATCCTAAAATTATTCTACTTCCCAGAAGATGGGCCCTACAGAACTTAACTGATGACCTACTTTTAGATTTTATCAAGCAGCAGATACATCAATTAATGTTGCTATGCTCCAGGGTTTGCTAGTAAGGCTGAAATTAGATTTATAGATTACCTGCCTCCATGCCGTGTGAGGAGTCAGAAACGCTTCATTTCCCCTTTCCTCCTGGCGCTGCCTGCTCCGGCCGCTCCTTTCTCCTTGGTTTCCCTGGGCCCCTCTCTCGCCCCTAGCTTTCCTCCCACCGCCCGGGCCTCATCATCATGAAAAATAATGGTGTCCAATGGGTGCCCACGTCCTGGGCCCCAGATGGAAACAGCCTTGTGCAGAGCCACACTGTGCGGCTTTGATTTCCCGCAGCCTCCTGAGAATGAACCTCCCTGGGCCCCACACAGTCCAGAGAGACAGAGGGAGAGAGAGTCTGATCACAGTCCCAGACCATGTGGTGGCTCTCTGTGAAGTCCTGTCAGGTGACAGGCAGGAAATAAATGGCTCCCAAAAGGGTCTGGAGGCTCATTCCAGAAAACACTTTTTCTTCTAACATTGCCTTCTATTCACTTTTATTTGACTGTTTTCGTGAGAGCTCTGATCATGAACGGATGCCCGCCGGAGAGCATGGTCCATACCACGCTCTTACATGCGAGGTCTGGCTACATGGACAAGAGACCAGGCTCACTCAGAACAGCTACATTTCTCTTGTCACTCTGGAACACTTTTGTCCCAGAGATGGTTATTCAGGTTTCTCATTCGACTAGTGTTTACCAGGCACTCACTGTACTAGGTACTGTAGTGGCAAAATACAAGGCATCACCCATACCCCCAAGAAGGCTGTGCCAGGCAACGTACATGGGGTCCACAATCCACATCTGTTGCCCCGCCCCCCACCAAAAAAAGGAAACACTACTGCCTAATGATTCAGACAAGGCAAAAGGTGTGTGTTTGCCCTTTAAAGTTAGTTTCAGTACTGTGCAAACGCCACTTCTAGACAAGTCCCCCAGATACCCTTCCGAAACACTGCAGTTCCTAAGCTCTGCTTCTGAGCGTTGGAGCCACCACGCAGCTGCTAATAGATTCCCAAAGAGGCAATGCTCCCTCTGGCCTTTGAACACACTCTTCCACTGTTTTCATCTCACCTGCCTGCTCCCCCACTTGTCTGCAGATTCCACATTCTCCAAAATCAGGTAAGTTCTCCCTCCTTTCTGAAGCCTTCCCTAGCTTCCCCAGCAAGATTTCAGTTCTTCGCTTATGATATCTCTGTATTCCATGCATGGAAACAGAAGTACAATACAGGCAGATGTTTGCTGGAAGTTTTGGACACTAAGGTCCTTGGGGCAGGGACTTCTGTGGCATGTTGCATTCTCTAAGATGGGCATAGCAGGACCCCCATCCCTTATGTGTAAGAACATAGTAAGTTGCTGTCCTTCATCAAAATATGGAACCTGTTTCCTACCCTTGCATCAGGTGGGCCCATCACTATGGTTGAAGCGATGCCATGTGACTTTTGAAGCCAGGTTACAAAGCGGATACAGCTTCGGCCTTCTCCTTTGAAGATGTTTATTTTTGCATCCCAGCTTGCTTGAGGAGGCCCAAGCAGTCCATGTGGAGAGATGCCAGCTGACATCAAGCATCAACCGCAGGACACATATGTGACAAGCTTTGGTTGATTCCAGGCCTCAGCCCTTGAGCTGCCCCATCTGACACCACATGGAATAAAGACGCCCCTGTTCCAGTTGCATTTTCACGAACAAAATAAATTGTTGTCGTGCTAAGCCACTAAGGTCTTGGCATGATTTGTTACACGGTATTAGAGCAATGCCTCTTTCACCTCTATAGGCCCAGCACCCAGCATAGCATGTAACCAGAGCAGGCACCCCATGAAAGTTTCAATGACTGACTGCAAATGGTCCTTCGGTCTGCAGCTGTAGCTACTGTTCGATAGCTTTGATGGTCTGCTACGTGGTATTGCCCTGCAGTCCTTGCTCAGAAGACCCTGCCCCATTTCTTGGTGCTGCCCCTTTGGCTCTCAGGCTCCCTGAAATCCCCAACTGAGCCTTTTATCCAAGGAAGTCTCACTCTCTGGCCTTTGCTTAATCAGTTTCTACTCCCCAGACATCAGCGTCATGGCCATCCTCACTCAGCCCTTCTCTGTGGCTCTGTGATACCTCACAGAGATGAAAATGGTTCCAGTGTGGTTCCCTTTGGGCACACTGACAAGGGTCTTCTACGGAACCCTCAGTCATAGGCCTTCAGGTACCCCCACCTGTGGTGTGGGTCAGGAGGGAATCACATTCTTCATTAACCCCAGAAGGCACTTGTGGGCGCTGGTGACCCAATCTTCCCCTTTCTTGCCCGGAAGACAGGTGGCCCAGGCATCAAAAAGGGCGACCTGTTTTACCTGCGAAGTGCAAATGATGACAGCTGGCTAGGGGGCAGGGCGGCGTGCTGGGGGAAAGGCAGAGATGCCCACTGGCATCTGCACAAGTCACACGGGGTTACGGGCAGCTGAAAGTACCTTCAGTCTCTGGGATTCATACAGATGCTGATGGCCATTCTCTGTCCCCATCTATTCACTCTTCTCCATCCATCAACAATTTATTGAGGCCCTACAACATGCCAGTCTCCTCCTGAGCTGGGTCCCAAGCTCTTTGTTCTTTTTTTTTAGCAATGAGTCTGTTAACCTCATGAATACCTCCAACATCCACCCATATTTTATGAGGAGATTCCTGAACGGCAGGTTATCCTCACACAGGGGAGTTATTTCTCCCCTGCCAGTGTCCCCCAGCGCCCATCATCCGTGCCCCTGAGCTTCTCTTACCCTGAGGAAGGAATCCAAGGCGCCGTTCTCCATGAACTCTGTGATGATCATGACTGGCCGACTCTTGGTGACCACCCCCTCCAGACGAATAATGTTGGGATGGTCGAACTGGCCCATGATGCTCGCCTCACTCAGGAAGTCCCGACGCTGCTTCTCCGAGTACCCAGCCTTCAGTGTCTTGATGGCCACATAGATTTCCCTCTTGCCCGGAAGTTTCAAACGCCCCTTGTACACCTCTCCAAACTCTCCTGCAACAAGAATGCAGTTATTACCTGCTTCCTTCTCGGTTTGTGGGGCCACGTGGGGAGGCAGCTTATCAAGAACAATGGTGCTCAAAGTGGAATTGTGATTAAAGGAGAAGAAATGGAAATAGTGTTTTCTCATTGTAACAATGATGCCTTGGCTCTAATCAGTTCATGAAAAACAAAGAAGGAATACTAAAATATGTCCCTTACCCCAGGTCTTAGAAAAGTTCAGGTAACTAGAGTGGAATTTCAGAATACGGAGGTCTGTCCAGAAAGCACCCAGACATGTACTATGACAAATAGACAGTTATTGAAGAAGATACAAGATACAAGAAACATTGTACATAAGACAATAATGCCTAAGTCCCATTCGAAGTAGGCACCTTGGGACCTCACACAGTTCTCCAGCATTTGACGTTCTTGAGGAAATCTGGTTCACTGGTAGTGGTTTTAATCAAGTCATTAGCAACTGCAGCACGATGTTCCTTCTGCTCTGATAGCAGAAGCTATGGAACAAATTTTGTCACACATGTTTCAGGCCAAGATCCTACATCGAAATCTTGGACACTAGTTTTTGGAATCCCCGGATCAGCTTCTAGTTCTCACACTGTCAGTTGCCCATCTTTGTTGCCTGCAGCCCATACATGTTCAACACTCTCAGGTGTTCTGCTTGTCGCAGGCCTTCCAGAATGTGGTTCACTTTCAACAGATTCTTGACCATCTTTGAGGCATGTGTGCCACGTTTTTATTTGTACTGCACTCATTACATCGTCCCCGAAAGCCTTCTGAACCATCCAAATATTTTCCACAGAGAAATGTTTGAGCATAATGGAAAATTTGATGCAGATTCGTTGCACTACTCACTCAGTCATTTTGAATGTGACAACCACACAGTGCACATGCTCAGTCAACAGCATCTACCGCCCCCACTGACTAGTACAGTGAGGTTGTCATTGTTCATGTATGTGCATTCCAGTGCACTCTCCTTGGCTGCCAGGTTACATCAAATGTCCTGCAAACCATTCTCGTTATATTAACAATCGCGGGATTTTTCTGTATGTATGAGCTTATTTTACCCCACATTAGGTTTTTCATTTGTGCTTCAGCTGAATAATTGAAATGAAGGGTCCATTTCAGTTTGGCAGAGTCATGATTCATTTTCAGCAGAGCCTGGCACAAGAATGTCTGGGGGTTAGGGGGTATGTTCAGGTTTTCAGTTTTCTGAATGAAATGAATAGGATTTATGTTCCTGCATTGCCCTGAAAACTTTTGTGGCTGTTGGATCCCCCAGAAAGCGGACACTGAGAAGTTAGGAAGGGAAGTTAGCAGATGCTGTGCAGCATAAAAGGGGAGGGAGCAGGATTGGCCAGAATCCCAGACCACCATGCAGACCTAACAGTATGAAAAGAGAGGAGGAAACAGTTATGGACCAGGAGAACCCCAGACTGCAAAGCAGATCTGCGTCTCATCCAACCCGAGGGGGAGCTCTGAAGCAAAGAGTGCCCATTCCAGAAAGTTCCAGGCCCTAGCAGTCCCCCATGCTCAGTCACTGGCCAGGGCAGAACCTGTGGGTGCTGCAGCTAGAGGCTGGCAGCTAACTGCACTCCTGGCAGCTGAAGAGTATGTGGTTTTCCCAAGCAAACGGGAGTTGCAGACCTCCACGGGTACCACAGCATTTAAATATTTCTGCAATAAAATCACCAGGGGTAAAACAATCTGGTGACACTATTTCCTAGCTGCTTAAAAAATCTGTTGATTCCTGTTAAATGTACTTTCAAAAGTTATTTTATGGTTTAACTTGGTTTTCTAACTCCCAGTTCTTTCACGTGAAGTAGTTTAGTATCTACTTGTAAGTGCGTCACTGACATGTATGTCAAAGGCCTGACAGGAGAAACATGGCTCTCTGCTGGGAAAACGATCTTTTTTACTTTCAGCTTCTGGAAGAAAATGATGGACCACATTGCGAGCAATCAGATAAATTATGGGCCACATTAGAAAAGCCAGTTAACATCTCTGCTGCGATTCAGTTGAGAGTTCCTTTTGTTTTCTGCTACACAAAAGATTGGAAGGAAGCTGCATGAAAGGGTTTTCATGCAAAACTGCTCAGGAGTCCGTGGAACTTGACATAATCTAGAGCTAGGGTAGAGGTTGGCTTAAGCAACATTAGGAAGATTATAACGTGGACCTTGTAATACGAGGATATATCATGTGTATCATTGGTCTTGACATTTAATCACATGGTACTTTCGTGAACTGCTTGAGGTCAGGCTGAGTCTCATTGACGTTTGTAGCTTATTCCCCGCGGTAGTGCCTGCCTGGTCCATGGTAGGCATGTAAACAAAAGTTGGGGGATCATATTTATTATTATTGTTTGGCTTTTGCTTTGCCCATTCTTGGGTTCTGAACTGCTGGAAGCTCCATCCCTGCTCTATCCATAAGAAATAGAAGTGCCATTATTTACGTTTTTATGAAAGGCTGTTTGCCTTTTTCTATGTAGCATCTTCTATAGCCAAACACTGTATGACCATCACCCAGGGAATGGTAAAAAATGACACAGCACCCTACAGAATACCATGAGTGAGTGAAAACTAATAGGTGAGTGATATGTTCTGACTTCAAAAGATGTCCACATATTGTTAAGCAAAGAAGAAAAGAAGAGCGAGTTATAGAATGTGCTATATAGTATGTACCCATACGGGGTATGTGTTTGTATGCAAAAAAGATAGTTTTAAAAATTCGCATCAAATTTATTTTCAGTTTCAAATTATTTTTTTTTAATGGTTACCCTAGAATGATGGGAATAGGAGGGGGAAGCATAGATTAGTAAACTTAGTTACTTTTATGTTGTTTAAATTGTTACAGTAAGCAAATAAGTAAAATTTAAAAGAAAGTACTAAACGACAGTGACCTGTCATATCTGTAAGTATGCATGTATGTGTGAGCATGTATGTGTGCATGTCCACATACACGTATATATGTGTATGTACATATATGTATGTATATACATGTCCATATGTTTGTGTGTGTGTGTGTGTATATGGAGTCCATCCCTCTCATACCTTGACCTAGCAGATATTCAGTAGCTGTGGGCTGAACGAATACATATTGCATATTTGATAAGTATACTAATTGAAGAATATTGGTATTTTTCCTTCATAAAAATGAGTTCTATTTTCTTTAATTTTTTTAAAGGTTTTATTTATTTATTTTCAGAGAGGGGAAGGGACCATCAAAGACAGCGAGAGAAACATCAATGTGTGGTTGCCTCTAGTGTGCCCCCTGCTGGGAACCTGGCCAGCAACCCAGGCATGGGCCCTGACTGGGAATTGAACTGGCAACCCTTTGGTTCGCAGGCTGGCACTCAATCCACTGAGCCACACCAGCCAGGGCTCTATTTTCTTTTAGTGAAAAGACATAGTTGAGAGTTGAGGGCAAAGTTATGCTCTTATTTCTTTTTGGAGGAGACAGTAACCAATATTTATTGATGACCTCTGTGTGTCAGGCACTGTGCTAGGCTCTTTGCAGCTCTTTTTTTCATCAATCCTCAGAACATCTTCATGAGTTTATTATTATGTCCATTTTACTAATAAGGAAACTGAGCCACAAAGAAAAGATGCCCCAAACCTGAAAGGTGTGAGTCAGAGCAAGGGTCGTTGTCCAGGCCCACCATTTTTCCTCCCATACTGCCTCTCGGTAGGGGTGCTAGGTTAGCAGTGCCACAGGGAACACAGCTGTGTGGATAGGAAGTTACAGTCCAGGGACCGCCATGCCCCAACTGTGCAGTTACTGTCACAGCAATTCAGTATCCAGGGAACAGCAGACGCAGTGGAACTATCTCATAGAGAGATGCACCTGCCTGGCTAGTCAGATGGGATCAGAATATTTAGGAATCAATTTATCAAATTTACACAGCAGTGTATGAAGGTTGGAAAAGCGCTCCAGGTGAATCTGATATTCCCCACAACCCAGGTGAGGACGGTGGCTCTACGCCAGTGGTCCCCAGAGTTGGCTGCCTGCTGCAACCTCCCGGGGAGCTTTACAAAGTATAGAGGCCTGGGTCGCACCTCCAGCGGTACTGACTAGTCGGTCTGGGTGCCGCCTGGGCATGGATGTGTTTAAAAGCTTCTTACAGAATCCGCTAAGTTATTTGTGGGGCCTGGTGCAAAATGAAAACGCAGGATTCCCTGTTCAAAAATCATCAAGAACTCTAAGACTGTGAGAGCAGAACATTAGACTAAGGGTAGGCCCTTCTGAGCATGATCCGGCACGACTGCACTGGTCACAGTCCCCTGAAGCCGTTTCTTCAGTGCTGCCAACGTTGAGAACCACAGATCTAAACCACCCAAGGATCTTTCAAATGGATCGGTTAATAAACTGCCAAAGGTCCTGGAATACACCTTTTAATTCCTTTTGAAAGTAGTGTTCGCATATGGGCTGCCTCCCGCGGCACAGGGCCCGATGCGGTGGGAGGGCTTTGTATATGTGACTGGGAAGAAAGAAGGGAAAGACAGACAGAAAGCACCAAGGGTGCGGCTTTGGAAAGGCCTGTCTACATGGAAGGGTGTGGATCACATGACTTTCCTAATTGACAAATGTTATTTTATTGTTTAATCTTTGGGGCTGATGTCTCTTCAAATGCTTCTACTATTTTAGCTTTAAATTACATCCTGTGTGTGGGGGTGGGGGGCTTTCATCATATAGTTTTTAAAAATGATAAAACAACAACATGCTTTCCTAAGAGGATCGTTAGGGCAGTGAAACTACTTCGTATGATTCTGTAATTGTGGATACAAGTCATTATACATTTGTCCAAATCCATAAAATGAACAATACCAAGAGTGACCCCCAATGTAAACTAGAGACTTTGGGTGACAATAATATGTCCATGTAGGTTCATCAGTTTTAACTGATGTATAACTCTGGTGGTGGAGGTTGATAACAGTGGAGGCCGTGCATGTGTAGGGGCAGCGGGCATGTGGGAAATCTCTGTGCCTTCCCACCAATTTTGCTATGAACCTAAAACTGCTCTAAAACTATAAAGCCTTAAAAAATGCTCTCCTTGGATCGGGAGAGATGGACTTTGTAGACGGTCATGATGGTGGTGGTCATTACTTCTCTCAGAAATGTGCGCAGCAATCACTGGAAAGCAGTGGCTGAAAAAATGGTGATTCTGTAAAAATAGCTCCTTTCCTGTCTGGCAAAAAAATGACTTCATGTTCCCCAAGCTCAGAGGTTTGCCAAACACCAACTGCAAAGAACTCGCTTAATCTTTTAGCTTCACTCAGAGGCTGTGCTCCACCCTGTAATTAAGTCGCCCCTGCGCACAGTTGGGGGAAACTCTGGCCAGGAGTAGAGGAAGAAGTTCAAGTCTACGCTGAGCCCAATACCCAACTTTGGGCATATCACTTCTCCAGACTTAGCTTTCTCAGCTCTGTGCGATAAAAAGAAACGATGGAATGGCGGCCCTTCCTAACAGAGTGTGGAGTCTGTGAGAAAAGTGCTTTGTGAACTACACGCTGTTGGAGACACATGTGGGTAGGGAGTGCTGGTGGGCCTGGAAGAGAAAAGTAAGCAAAGTAGGTTTCTTCAGCTTAGTAGGACTTGAAGGAGGTTCATCCAAGACACAGCAGGGCTTTTTGCCAAGGGTAGTGGGGAAGTCCCACTGCCGTATCTGGTATCTGGGCGTGGGGGATGTTCCCACATAAGCCTCGGGTGCCGATGTCTGGGGGGTTCTGGCTCTCTAGCATCTGCATAACCTCATCAGCAATGGGAGTCAATGGGCATACTGTCGTTTTTAGCAATGAACAGAAAATCAGGGCCTTATATGGTTTACAGTCAAGAAGCTACTGTCACCAGTGATCTTTGACTTCAGGCTCATACGCTATTCTCAGAAAACTATGTTTGCTTTTTTGACACCTTTCCTATAATGAGGGCCAGAGCTTGAGGTCTGTGGTGCTTTTTGATTTCCAGCAGTCTGAACTCTAAAGAGCTTCTTTTTACATGATCTCCAAATCATGGCCATCCAGTTTTCTTTCTTTCTTTTTTCTAAATAAAACTGCGTCGCACTTAAAACTATTTTCAACAAATCGAGCATGGACATTATATTTAAAATAGATGCTTATAAGAAATGATTGGGTAGTGATTGTGGTTCATTCTTTCTACACAGGTCCTTTCCTGACAGTAATTGCAGCCAGCCTAATTCTGGTCTGGCTGGACTTTGATTGGCATGTGTCTTTGCAGCTGACCTTGGAGCCTCTCCTACAGCAAAACTTCCCCTCGGCTAGGACTCAGCTCTAGCTTCAGGCCCATTTGGTGGCCAGTGGCGCTCAGCAGGGGTTCTGAAAGCTTGGCTCCTGCCTAATAGCATCAGCTTCACCTGGGACCTTGTTAGAAAATGTGGATTCTTGGACCCCCCTAGACCTGCTGGATCAGAAGCTCAGTAGGTGAGGCCCTGTAACTTGGGTTTTAAAATGCCCCCAGGTGATTCTGATGCCTGGCTTGAAATTTGAGAACTACCGCCCTCCAGGCTGTCAGCTGAGGGTCATTTAGCTAGTTCCTGTGATTGTGCTCCCAGACAGCTGCTAAAATTACTCCTTACAAGTTGCAGCTCCTTGCCAGTTCCCCTTTCCTACCTTCCTTGACAAAATGAGGAAGAGAAAAAGAAGTGGCTCGGTAGCATTAAATACCTCAACTATTAAATATAAAATTAGAAGAAAAGAATTTTCAGTTTTTGAAAATGAAACATCCAACCTGCCAGCAGGTATTTCGAGTAGTAGCTGTTGGCTGTGTGCGGCATAAATCTACACACAACTGCACTTTTTTTTTTTTTTTGCAGCATTTTGAAGTCACAAACTGCCTTAGGGGGGGAAGGGAAAGCAGAGCTTCTAGTTACTAATTCAGGTTTCCACCAGAAAAGTGACTTTTAAAGAATAAATTTAAACTAGATTTTAAAGTATGATTTCCAGCAAGTTTTGTCACATGGGCCTGTGCAAGATAAGTAGGTTACTGCTGAACCAGGGATAGTAAAACCATGGCAGGCATTCCGCTACCTCCTGACCGGGCCCTCAGGGCGGGCACTACTAATTGATTACGACCCTATTCTCCTTCTCAGCAGAGTCCCCCAGGCACCCATTACCAGGCTGCTGGAGCTGGCGAATGAGATGGAAGGGCCAGAGTGTCCACAAAATAATATGTAGATGGTAAGAGCTGACTAGTTTTCTTTTTCTTGCAGCTTTTTGTGGTTTTTAGACAATTGCATTTGTACACATCACTTATTTTCCTAGCATAAGTAAGCATATATGATTAAAAATGCTAAGTATCTTGGGTCTCATTGTTGTTCTGAAGGCAGAAAACTGATCATATTAGAAGAGGAGGACCAGATAATGGGACCAGGGTTTCTAGGAAGAAGATACCGTGCCCGGGAAATGTGGGGCAGTCTTCAGAGCATATAGCATGGGCAAACTGAATTCCAGGATAGGGTTCTCATTCCCAGCAAAGAGGCTTAGGCATCCAAACTGCTGGAGGAATTTAGCATTAGAAGTCATGTGCCGGTATACTTAGCAGGTCTTTTCCAGAACAATAACCAAAGTGGCAGGTAGTGTGGGGGTTATGCTCACCAGACCCAGATCAGCCCTGCCTCGGTTTCAATTCTTGTTCTACCATCAACTCAACTGGCAGCTCGACCTTCAGCAAGCCCTCCTCTGAATGTTGATTTCCCCACCAGTTTAAAGACACAAACGCGTGCACACACACACACACACACACAAGGCTATTATGAAGGTTAAATAAAATAATTCTTATAAAGTATATAGGCCAGTGTTAGGCACATGATGAATGTTCAGTACATGTTGACTATATTAATTAGAATTAGTGAAGACATACATTTGCTTTTCTCTTTTAGAAACTTTCTTCTGTGACTCTTACCCAGTAGGAGGCTCCCCTCACACTGCCTTACCTTCACTCCGAAAGAGCCCAAGAAAGTCATCCTTTCTACCAAACCATCCCCAAGAAACCCATTGCCTTCTTCAAAGAGAGAGGCGGTGGGTCTTGCTGGCCCCACTCCTGTCTGTACATGTCACACATCCCCTCTCACCAGCTCTCCATGCCCAACGCTCTTGCCACAAGCCTCTTCTCCCTAATAACAAGCCAATCTGTGGAAATGCTGAATCGGCAGCTGCTGGAGTCAGAGGAGGATGTGTTTATTAATTTAAATACAATTGGCATGTCTTCCTCTGGATGACACCTTCTGGTGACACCTCCACCTGTCTTTCCATGCAGTAGACAGTCACACTCAGGACTGCTGTACAGTTATATAGGTTACATGCTGCACAAGCCAGGAGTGCCATCCTGGCTACAGGGCCTGCTCATGCATGGCAGCCCTGGTTTATGCTCTGGGTGAGTCTACTGACCAAACCAATCAGAATTAACCAGTGCACTGAAATTGACATCTGAGGTGGCTCCTATTAGTCAGCTTCATGGTGACAAAGAGCTGATATGCTCCAAAGACACCAGATGGCCTGCTGCCCTCTCTCTATAGAGATGTCTATTTTCGCCGTTATCTTCAGGGAGAAAAGGAAGGGTCGACCCTCCTTCATTCCACTGGGCCACTTTCAGAGCACGCCTGATCTCACTCTCCCTCTCTCCAGTCTCTCCCTGTTCTCTTGAACTCTACCCAGTTTTTATCCCTATAATGATTTTCCCCCAAGGATCTACTTTCATTCAACCATTTAGGACAAACACTTAATTGAGCACATTAGGCTAACCACGAGACTAACAAACCACTCATGTCCCTTTGTCCCCACAGAACTTTGAGCCTGGTGGTGAAAGATGGACATTAAATAATTACATAAAGGCAGTAAGTAATTATAATGCAGCCTTCTTGAACGGTATCACACCTGGCTCATCATTACTTTTTTATTCCTTTGTTCAATATCTTCCACAACTTTAGATGATACTGTGGCAGTTGATGCAATTCTTCATCCTCATAATTTCTAGATTTTACTCTATTGGCCTTAGATTATCTGCACAACCACCACTCCCCCTATACCCGGGGTGGGGGGGCAGGCAGCCTTCCTCTCCCTTCAAGATGTTTAAACTGATGCCCCTTATTTCTGGCCACAGTACTTCTCTATGTCATGTTTCCCCACAACTCCAATCACCAAGCCCAGTAGTCACTCCATTTGCCATGATTGGATACATTCTGGTTTAGATCATTTTAGTTACTTCAGTGCAGCCTTCCTGACCACCCTGGATCCCAGCATCCACTATCTCAAACCCTCTCCAAGCAAAGCCCCACAACTGGTCTCCGTGCCTCTGAAGTCATATCTACCCTCGAACACAGCATCTATCAGTTTTATCTCCCCACCTCATTTCTGTCACTCACCCTGCTCAGAAATGTACAGGAGTTCATCATTTTCTATAGGATTAAATCTATATTGCAATCTCTGGGTCTCTAGACCTCAGCCTGATCCTCTAGCCTCAATGCTAGATACTTACCCTCAGCAAATCCCTCCCCAGCAACCTTCTCCCCTCCTTGTTTTCAGGATGTGCTACACAGAGTGTCAGCCCATCCAAAGCCTCCACATCTCCAGGGGCCCCCCAGGTCCCTCTTCCCTGTGTCCTTCCCCACTATCTTGCTTCTCCTTTTCCCACCTCTATCCATGTGTTCTCTGAGCCCCTCGGCTTAGCTCTCAATTACCTATCCTCCTCCTGTGGAGTGGCACTGTGTGTCTGTGTTAGAGAATAACCCCTGAAGGACAGGATTGTTAGGCACTTAATGTATTTTCCAAGACCTGCTACAGTCTCAGGCACAGTACCAATGTTTCATGAACAACGACCTTGCACTCTCAACTTAATCCCTCCTGCAACAAACCTGACACTCTCCTCCAGCTCTGACTGAGCAGATATAGGCTACCTCCTCTGCTACCTCTTTGAAATAACCTCACACAGCCGGAAGTGTGCTGATAAGTGTTCAACTACCAGCTGTTGAAAAAAAACAAAGAAACTAATACCTGTGGTCTGTAGCATTTGCCAATTCCCATGGTGTAAATACTCTTACTATGGCTAATGACAAGCAACCAATATGATGTCACTGAACATGGGGCTGGAAAGAGATGCACACAATTGGCTTTTGCAAGGTATTGAAGCTGGCTCCAGCACACCACTTGATGGAAAGTCATGTTAATTTTCTTCCTTAAATTTTCTTCATCTTTCTCATTATCTTATGAATTGCTGTTTTCTACTAGTTGTCACATTTGAAAGCTCAGGCCAAAGGTTATCTCTCTCCTTTGTGAAATCTTGCTGATCCCCCTACCCACTCCCAGAATAATGCTGAACACTGCTGTATTGGCCCAACACTTTGTACACGCCTGTGTCGTGGATGATGTGAAATATTGAACAGTTACTACTGACCTGTTTGCCTTTGAGACTGTCAGACCTATGAGGGGAAGAGTGGTTTGTTCAGCTCTGGAATTCCACATCCAGCATGCCAGTAGTATTCAATAAGAGCTCAATGAAGAAACAAGTGAAAGAAGGACAAAATGACATCTGATTCTTCGTTTGATGTTTTATTACCATTCTGCAACCTAGTTTTTGCCCGCTGCTCCAAATATGGCAGGGGGCTAAGAGAAATATTGCCAATTATACTGGATAAATCTTACCTTACAAAAAAAATTTTTTTTAAACCCATCCTTCATACAAGCTCTTTTAGCACAAAGCGAAGCCAGTCTCAGGGAGGCAGGGTGTGGGAGAAGCAAGAATAGGACAAAGGAGAAAAAGAACTGGAGAGTGGAAAAAGATTGGTTCCAACCAATAGCACCATCTGTTAAAATGGCACTGAGTTAGGCATAGTGAATTACTATCCACAGGGATTAGTTTTGAGATTTCTTAGTCTCAAGGAGATGGGCGCCTGGTAGAGGGTGGTCAGCAGCAACCAGGCAGAGGTCTTTATCACAAACTGCTGGGCACCTTATGAACTGCCGAAGGCGTCACTCCTTCCCTAGTACCATGAGAGCCACAAACAGGACTGAGCTTCTCTGAGCGGAACGCACAGCATCTCTGCAAAGGCTACACAAAAATGGAAGGTAAAGGATGAAGCTTGCCCATCAATTGCCCCTTTTTAGACTCTCAGCAGTGAGCTCACCCCACATTGTAACTGCCTGGCAGGATCATAAATGAAAAGGCTTTTTACTCCTCCCCTGGTAAAGGCAGAATGAGGCTGATGTGTGCTCTCTGGGATGAAATGCAGTCCACGACACATTACTCTAAGCACATGGTATAAATAACAACATTAAAATCACTAGCGCCATTACCACATGACATAACAATAATTAATAATGTAGGGAAACAGGGTGCAGGACCAAAAGCCCGCCTCCCCAACGCTCTTTCAAGTTTACTGGAGAATTCTGGGCCCCTAAGAGTAATTCAATTTATCTGGTATCCAGCCTTCCAAAGCAGGATCCTTAAACATGTCAGTGTCTAAGGAGGAAGAGCAAATTATCTGCACAGAAGTGAAAGTCGTGGTTCAGTAACATATTTAATGAAAGTCAATGGGAAATATGTATAGACTCCTGTGGATCAGATTATGGCCAGCCAGCTGGAACTCCTGAGGGGCTAGTGGGAGGAGAGTGGTGTGTCCGGACAGAGAGAGTCCCAGCACCAACCACAGGGATGCCATGAGGTTGGGGCTCTTTAAGAGGAAAACCAGAGCATGAAAACGGTGGCCTAATGGGGCAAGCTTTCGAATGCAACTTCCAGTTTCGCAGATGGCTTTTTGACCCCTCAGCGCATTAAGGGAGTCAGTGAATGGAAGAACGATGACTTTCCCCCTAAAGATAAAATATGGAGTGGCTGTCTGTAAGACTTTGACTAAACATATTTTATTGAGTTAAAATATTATTGGAAGAGGCAATTACATGGCCCTCCGAATACATGAATAAAGCACTTCTAGACATAGGAGCTAACAAGTCTTCAGCCCATACGTGTGACAAGAGCTTGAACAATGGCTAATAAGAATCAAAGAAGAAAAGGCAAAGAATGTTGTGGAAGAAAATAAAAGTAGGAAAGAATACACAAAGCAAGCACATCTTTTAAGGAAATAGCGGAGGAGCCAATAAAGAGATTACTTATAAATTAGTATTTTGGGATATTTTACTCATTTACATTAATAAGGCTGGGTTCATTGTCTACTTGACTCAACTACCAATCAATTGAGGCATGATGAAAATTCTAGATCAGGCTTTAGGCAGGATTTCCTGAGAGTATCTCAGGCAGTTAGTTCTCTGCTGGGCTGAGTTTCTATCCCAATGCAATAAGATGGATGAGAGCACACATTTCTTGGAAGTGAAACTTGTCTTATGGCATCATTCATATCATAGATCTTCTGTAGAAAATTTGGTTATGGGCCAGTTTTCTTCTGGAAACAGTGGTTCCTCTTCAATTCATCATGGTCTGTCCCCAAAAGCATGTGTGTAGGAAAGGAGGACTGAACACACGGGAGGAAATCTTGGCCTGAAGGCGTGGAAATGTCATTGCCAGTGAGTAGGATACTAGGTTCAGCTTCTAAAAATTTATATTTCTTTCAAAGTCTTCTCAATTGAGTATGCTACCTTTTTTTCCTTATCTGAATTTGGTGGTCCATTTCCAGAGTTGTTTCTGTATCTTTTAAAACTACAGCTGACTTCTCTGCAACACCAGATATGGCCACCATGATTAGGGTACCCCAAAGGACCCTAGAAATACCCCAAAGATCCCTAGAAACACACTGTAGATGGTGAAACTCATCTTCTAGGGAGAACAATGGTAGAGAACACCTAGAGTGGTTAGCAGAAGATGTTTGGACACTAAGAGAACAGAAACGAGGGGAGGGGAGAGCCATACCTGCTCCGATGACCTCTTCAATTTTCACGAAAGATACATCAATCTCCTTGGCAAACTCCCGGACAGCTTCATTGGGGTCCTCATAAGTGAAGGGGTCGATGTAGATCTTCATCCCTGGGGACCCTTATTGGAGGAGATAAGCAGGGTTAACATCCCAAAGAGGAATGGTGGTCATTAAGCACTGGCTGCTGTCCCAAGCAGTAAGGGTGTAGCCGGGAGGTCTCTCCTGTACGCCAGGCTGCCTCTCTTTACCTTGCGGGGCTTCCCCAGCAGCCTTCCCTCTGAGCCACGCTAGCCCTGTTCTCTGTCCTCTACTTCTCCTTCTCTTCCATATTCTTTTCTGTACTTGCGCTCAAGAAGAAATGTGGAGCAGATTACTTATAAGTGACAGATCAGGACCGGTTCCCTTACCAGGCACTTACAGAAGGCAAGCAAGCTGATTGATGCCAGCCAAACGCATTAGCGGAAAAGTGGTGGTAAAAATGGTGGGGTAGATATCAATATTCATCAACCTGACAACTTTCCTGAGTGGAGGCCACTGTTAAGGTTATTACTGACGGCTGTGTCCAGGGTGAGAAGAGGGATGAGGATGGATTAAAAAAAAAAAAGGAATTTGCTTTTAGAAAAACTTCAAGATATAAATACCAAGACAGTATCCCAGAAGAGAAAATGTGAAGAGAAAAGTGCAGAAAATATTGATAGAGAAAAGAGCAATGTCTAAATAGAAAAAATGAGGTGGAATAAAAGAAAAATGATAATTGAACCCCCTGCCTTCAGACACACTGAAGTATGAAAAACGAATAAAATGGTGAATGAGAAATACAGGGAGGAATATAGACTTTGTCAGTGATGTTTACAGTGGCAAGATAAATAGGTGTTCATGGGGACAAAATAGGGAATTGTCATTGCAGAAAAAAATGGATTCGAAAAGTGGAGGAGAGGGGACAAAAACGGGAAATGGAACCCAAGAAACAAATGGATTCATTCACAGTGTAATTCTTCAACATGTTAGATGTGTCATTAGGCAAAGCACAGAAACTGTTTTCACGGTGCCGGTGTGTGTCAGGAGGGGAGACTTCAAAAGCTAAACAACATGGCCCAGCATCCCATCCTTATGAAAAGAAGGCGTTTTCCCTGCCCGCTGCTGCTGTCTGCTGCACGGACGAGTCAGGACAGCGGGCAGGCAGGCGCGGAGAAGCACAGTGCTGTGTGCCCTTGGCTGGGCCCCCGGGTTGAGGCTGGATGCCAGGTTCCCCGAGCTCTGCCCTCTCAGGGCTGCGTCCCCCATGCCAGCTTACCCTTGGGTGACTCCCAGCCCTTCGCGCATGATCTAGTTTTGACATTTTTCATCCAAAAATCTTCTGAAGATGGCTCTACAGCTCCCCCAAATTAGTGTTGGCTTGGTCACCCATTCAGGCAAGGATGAGAAGGGCCAGGACATAATCCAGAGGGAGGAGGATAATAGAGGGAAGAACTGAAGGGGATATTTCTTTAAAGCCAAAGAGAGTCAGGCACCCTGCCCAGAGGAAATGCTTTTTCTGAAAGATGAGTTATTCTCAGTCTCTAGATAAAATCACCCCCCAGCATGCTAGAAGGCCTGCTTTAGGACAGGCCCCCCTCAACACCATCCTAGCATGCTTCTTGGAAACCTGGGGAGGACAACATGGACTTTGGAATCTGTTCACTGACATTTGGACACAGGAAATAGAGAGGTCCTCACCTTTAGACCAGGTTATTCTAATCCCTGAGGGACACAGGAGAGAGAGGGAGAGGGAGACACACACACACACACACACACAGAGAAAGAGAGAGAGAGAGAAAGAGAGAGAGAGAGAAAGAGAGAGAGAGATTCTACTATAATAACAGTGGAAAAGGAGGAAATGGGGAGGGGGCTCGCCTCTTTCTCATTTAGTAGGGAGAATAAGTGAAGAGGAAGAAGGACTGAAAGCAGATTGAAAGCGTCTAGCAAAGCCAAATCAGCAGCTCTAGAAGCAACCCCTGAGACAAGGCTTTGAAGGCAAGTGGCTTATCTGGGAGGTGATCCCAAGAAGTCCCGGTAAGGGAGTGGGGAAGTAGGAGGGAAATGAAAGCAGCCAATGAAGAGTGTGCCCTCAAGCCACTTACCACTGTGGGCAACTGAAGCAGGCTTAACCCAGGGAGTCTCTGGGGGCCAGTGTAAATCATCATAGGCTTCCGAGCTGGCCCAGCCTACAGAGCAGGGAGCTGGGATAGTAGCGCTTGACTCCCATCGGTCATTGGCTATGGGCTGCTTGGCCTGCTGTGCAGGTGGATAGGGAGGCTCCATGGTCAGAGAGAGCGTTTAGGTCAATCGGGTAAAGGGGGTCAAATATGTGGTAACAGAAGGAAACTAGATTTTGGGTGGTGAACACGCAATAGCGAATACAGAGATTGAATTATAGTGTCATACACTTGAAATGTCTAAATATTAGTGAATGTTACCTCAATAAATTAAAACAAACAAAAATCAGATGCTGCAGGTGGAACTCAGTCAGTGTGCACTGGAGGGGTGTGGATATGAGATGAGGCACCAGCAGACCCACTGGAAATGTGAAAGGGACAGCAGTCAATGTCAACACCTGGAACTTTTACCAAATTCTGGGCTGAGAGAAAAGGAGATTGAGAACGAGATGCCAGTGCCCAGAGGTGAGGTCAGAACCCCAAAGCCTCTTACTAACCCATCATAATGCAACAAGTCCACATCCATCTGCCAATGGGGGCAATAACACCTCCTTCCTCGGGTGGTGATGACATTAAAGATCATATACAGGTGGCATGCCTAGCACAGTGCCTGATGTACAGAAAAGGCTCACAAACTGATACACTGTACTCATGATGATTACCAGTAAATTGTCCTAGGAAGTGGTTGGGGAGGTAGGAAGAGGAAGTGGGGTGGGCAGTGAGGGATGTAAGCTGCTTAGGGTTATATTTGTTACTTTAAAAATAACTACCTTGTTATTTTAGATCAAGGGCTTTTAAATGATGTATGTTAAGCTGTCCTACAGGATCTCTTCCATGGAAACTAATTAAACAATCTAGAATGTGCTATAATGAATGGCTTGCAAGTAAAGACATATATAAGGATGAATGAGAAAGGATTCCCAGTTAATGAGCTTTACAGATATTGGCCCCAATCAGTTCTGGGAAGGAGCTATTATTCCCAAAAGGGAACGGCTCATCTCTTGATGGGGCCAGGATTCTTTTAAACCAGTAATGGGCAACACAGTGCACCTAAATGGGAGAAAGTTCACACTTTAATGACAGGTAGAGTTTACTCAAAAAGAGAGGTTTTCTACCTTGTTGGATTGTAGAATTATGCACACACACATGCACTGTCACAACTGCTGTTCTGGGGCCAGGGGTTTTGATTGTTTCGCAAGAAGCCAAAGAGGTTATGAGGCGCCTAGGTGTGGGGATGTGATGTTAATTATAATGTCTGTCCTCTGTGCAACACTGGGAATCAGTACTTGTTTTCCCTGAAATTGAGGGTACCATTGTTACACTGACGAAAAGAAACCGAAATCAAAAGTCTAACAAATGGCTCAGACTCGGTGCTTTTCCTCTGATAGGATCTGACAGGGCTGACCTAGCAAATGGTCCTGTCCTACGCCCCTCAGGCTCAGGCGGCAATCCGTGATCATCTATTCTAAATCAGAAGAGTGGTTTGGCTGAGCACGCGCACTTAATGGCTCCTCCTGCACAGTCTCATCTCCAAATGACACATCTCTCCAGACCTCTCTCCCGCATCACAGCTAGCCTTTCTCAAGTCCCAGAAGACGATGAGAAAAAAGAATGCCTTTAGCTAGGCAGAACAGGTCATTTGTCTTTTGGCTCATTTTGTGTTTCTGCATAAATCCTGCATCGGCCTGTTCCTGCTCCCACTTGCCAGTGAGCAGTTTTTAATTATCAGGAAAATGGTATTTAGTGCAATGAATCACCAGACAGTGAACAAGGAATTCAAGTCAGCTGCCGAGTCAGGCAGAGCCAAACATTTGGAGGCAGGGCTCAGAAAATGTTCTCAGATTGTGAGTGTTGGGAAAATATTGTTAGTGGCACTAATAATAATATCAAATGTAATATAGATCGATAACATAAAGCATTTTACAATGCTCCGCACAGTGCTTTGCATTATTATTATTGTTAATATTACATACGTAAAATAATTACAGTTTCTGGTTATTTTTTAAATAGGTTATGTACCTCTAGCACAAAAATGGTATGTCTAGATCTAAACTTCCGATTGCTCGTGCCTTGAGAGAGAAAAAAATCTTCAGTTTTATGAGCTTCTAGTTCAGTAATTTCTGTTAAAGATCTGATTTGTAGATGTTTGTTCTTTGACCTCAAAACTCATTTCTGCTATGGCTGGGGTCACAGACTGGACTGCTAAAGCTTTAAAGGATCATAGTTCTAGGAGATTTGCCAAATCTTAAACATGAACCAAAGCTTTAAATACATTAAGTTTGGGGAGAAATGACTTAACCGCGATCCAGAGCCTCTCCCTGCGCATCGTGAAGAAGTCCTTGAAGCAGAAGAAACTCCTGACCATCATCAGAGAGTCCACATCAGGAGATCAGGGTGCTGTCAAAAGTGACGACACCGGGACAAATTCTGGGATGCTGGCAGACATGTGGAGGTGATTTTAAAAGGTCAGTTATCAAGTTCACAAGTGCCAGGTTTTCAGGGCAGAGCAGAAGTGGGCTGGGAAAGGGCCAGTTCCAAACAGTCAGTGACATTTAGGGATGACAAGTTGAAGGAGAAGACTGCTCCTCTTCGGCCCCCTTGTGCATTCAGAAAGTACAAAATCAATGCCATGGGTGCCTTTTAGGTCTACAGAGAGCATGGCTGTCTAGGAGGTGTCAGGGGTGCCAGGAAGAGCCCGATGCCTTCCTGCTGGTGAAGGGCCCTCGTATTCCCACAGGGTGGTTCTGGAGAGGTAGTGAGTTAGGCTGTTTTCAGTAACCAGCACCTTGTGTGCCAACAGTTTTGATGGAGTCATGGAAGATGGGGGTGTGTGTTTCATTGTTCCCTATTCTGAATCCAAGGCAGACTTAGTCATCTTTGTGACTCATCTAAATTTGGTCCAGATATCTAAGCACAAGAGAGAAGCAGTTTAGAGAACTGCATATAAAATTCAGCCCTGGAAGGGACGTCATTTAATCCTCTGAGCTGATCGCCCCTCATTTTTCTCAGCACAGACCGGACACCCAAACGGCATTGTTCTTGGGACTATGGGAGCTATAGGAAAAATACATCTTGTAAAGTTCTTTGGGTGATTGAGACATGAAATAATTGGGGTGCAGTGTTGGAGAGTCTGGAAACAAGCTGTATGTGCTGCCAAAACCAGAGAAGGCAGAAGGCTATGAATGCCAGTCTTCAAGGTCAGAATCTTAGCAGGACAAATCACATGGTCATGCACTGGAGAGGGGGAAGCTTGGAGTGTCATGAGGCACAGCTCAGAGAGAGACGTGTGACCAGCTTGAATGTGGAGGGAAGGAGGGGGGCAGTTTGAAAAGGAACAGCTTTGATGTACTAGCACAGGAGGACCCTGATTACCAAACAAAGGCATTAGGATTGTTGCCATCGGACACACAGAGCTGACAACTGTTCCATCAGCAGGGGAGGGATGTACTGAGCGCAAGGCATCAGGGAGTACATTTTGCTGGCAGGCTGCAGAATTCACACGCATTGTTGTGGGGGAGAATCTGGAGGCTGAGAACACAACTATGAGGTTGTTGCAGCCATTAAGGTGGAAGATAACAGTATTCAACTATGAGAGCAGAAGAGGAGGCAAGGGAAATTTCAAAGGAAGAATTTGCAGCAGTGAAAAGAGAATTCAAATCAATGACAAGACTTCTAGAATGAAACGGTACTGTGAACCAGGTAATGGACTTTAGGCAAGAAACCCTATAGCCAAGGAATCTGGCACATGTGGTTTTGGACTTTGAATGCACAGATCAAACATGCAGGTGCCTAGAAGGCAGTCAGACAACTCAGAATGGAAACAGAGCTGGAAGACTGGGTCTGGAGCTGGGGACTTTACTGGCATGCGGGTGATCGCTGAAGCTGTTGATGTGAGGGGCTGAAGATGCAGCAGTCTCTTGGAGCAAACCTACCGGGGAAGGTTGATGGGCACTAGAAACAGCTTGCTCCACCTGCTTTGGAGGCCAGGGACCAGGACAATGGGTGGTTGTCTTTCTCCATGAAAGAGCAGAGGTCCTGGGTGCTCAGTCAGGGCTTGAGGAAGAATACAAATTGGGAGCTCCAGGGTGGGCAATGAGTCTGAGACGTGGATCTGAGGACATCCTTTCTTCTACCTTCTGCTTGGGGGCTTCACCATAGTTTCAAGCTTTGTTTTTAAAACCACAGCTATTGCTAATACGTGTCTCCAGGAGAAGGAAAATGGACCACAGTCTGCTTGCTATTAAGGAAAAATTGCAATCCTGCTTATTGGGTATCCATGACCAAGGAAGGCAGGTCCTTCCAGGCAAGGGCCACAGTCTGGGCCATTGAAGTCCTGCCAAGAACCTGAGGGTCACAGCCAACGAGCTCCAGACCGAAAGGGTCGACGTGGTTGCTAGAGGTTCTGGCTTAGAGCCAGCAGCAGACACGTGTGAACCTAGCTCATTAAATTTATTTGACATTTAATAAGCAACCACTGAAAACTCTGCCACTTTTTGCACCTTAGGATCTTTTCTCCTCTCCCCAAAGGCCCTCATTTACTCATACTCAGCTACAAAATGCTCCTGTTACCTCCAGAAGAGGCAGTCAAAATTTCCAGTCTGTTTTCCTCCTCCAGGGGGTACACCTGACTTTCACCCTGGTGCCCAAGGTGATTTCCAGTGAGCTAGATACTATGTCCTCTATAGTTCTGAAACACACCCGCCACCCAGGGTCAAGAAAGCTGGATGTAGAATCTTGGATCTAGGTGTTTTTTCTGGGTTTTATCTAGTCCAATGTCCCACCTAAAGCAAGAATCTGCTCTACAACATCCTTGACTGAGAACTATCTCTGCCTGAATGCTTCTAGGAACAGAGAGCTAACCTTCCACAAGGTAGCCTGACCCTGTGTTGGACAGATCCAGTGTTGGGGTGCGGATGTCCATACACTGAATCACATCTGCTTTCCTTGGCCTTTCACTTGACAGTTCCATTTACGCTCATGCAGCACAACAACAGCATGGACTGTCCTTTCCCATAATGGTCTTGTGCTTAAAGATGGCCCCCTGGTCCCTGCCTGTATTTCTCCTGCACCAAACCAGTATTTCCAAGTCTCTAAGGTAACAGATTGGGACTTGGCACCCTCCACAGGCAGCCTGCTCTCCCCTGAACAAGTGGTTTGCTGACAATGTCCTTTTTGAAATGAAGAATGAAGAACATCACTCTAGATGTGTTCTTTCCAGCACAGAGGACAGTAGGTCTGTGCATCACCTCTGACCTGAACTTTAGTTGGGACGACAGAACCAGACAGACCCGAGCTTAAAATCTCGTTTCATAAGTCAGCACTTCTGCGGTTCCGGGCAGGTTACCTGTCCTTTCTGAGGCTCTGTTTCTTTACTTGCAAAATCTACCTGATGGGACAGTTATGAAGATTAAATTAGTTAAGACAGGTAAAGTGCTAAATACAGTTAAGTGCTCAAAACCGGAGAACAATATTATTCTGCATCAGTAACAGTGCTTGGCTTTTTAAAACCAGCTGTATATCACTCATGTGGTCAACTAAATACCTACATTTATTTTTACACATATAGCAAGTCAGGTTTCCTGCTTTTTTGTACTGCTTTCTTTTTGTTTTTACCCAAACACTAGGCTCTAGATTTATCCCTCTAACATTTCTTCTTGCAGATATTGAATTAGCATTCAACGCTGATGGATAGTTCTGAATTTTTATTCTGTCTTCTATGGTGTTAGTTATGCCCTCCAACTGTTACCTACAAACTTGATAAGAATCCCTACGCCTGCACCTGACTCATGAATTTAGAAAACAATCAAACAAACAAGAGATTGAATTGGACAAGGACTAGAATAAAACTGGTGACTTCCTGCCAGGCTGACAGAGTCACTAACCCACTTTCTTTTGGTATGAAGACAAGCTCTGGACCTACTTTACAATGCTTTCCCTTAGGGGATAATCAAATATTTTTGCCAAAATAAAAATTCACTGCATCTGCAGTTCCTCTTGAGTTTACTAAATGTGGAACCCTAGTAAATGAGATGAGGTCCCATAATTTCTTTTTTCTTAATAATCCTGTGTTTGTTCCTAATGATCACTAAATTTAGTTTTGAATGCCCAGAACCCATCTGCTTCAGTCTCTTCAAGAATTTGGCAGGGATCAAGTTCATTTTTCTGTTCTGTAATCTTAGTGCTCTGCCCTTCTGCCCTATGTGAAAATTAGGGCATTGGCTAGTCTACAATCGTTGGGCACATACCCTATTTGTCTCTGCTTTCTTCAAAGCTTAATAATATTAGCTCTGTGATTGTATCTGTGGTTTATGCAACATGGAGTTGGTTCTGTTAGGTAGGGTTGTTTTTGGAAGGCCTTTGAACTCTTAACAAGCCTTTATCTTCCTCTTTCCCAACCTTACACACTCCGCCCAATTCCGAAATCAGTGAAGCGCCAGCCACTATCAGGTCTGTAGTTACCTAAACCCCATAATTAGCTAGTAGTGTTTTCCAAATGTAGAATCAACTAGAACTTTTCTAAGATAGATTCCACAGCCCACCCTGGCCCACCTGGATCATCCTGTCCAGGCAATTTTTAGTCAGCCAGCACCTCCTGAGAACTGGCCCATGTAAATCATGAGGACACACTATGTGTCTACCCCTTCCTGGACATGGGAAAGCCCCAGCCCCACTCACCCACCATTGAACATGAACCATAGGCTTCCGGGCTCTACATCCAAGCATCCAGCACCATATCCAGCACGCTTTTCTTCACAACCTGGCTTCCCTGTGGTCCCTTTCACTCAAATCTAAATCTCCATTTTATATGTCTGTTCACTGTGCTCCAGGCTCAGAGGATGGGCTATAAACCAGTGTTCCAGAGAGCACTGTGTTCTTAAATTGAGAAGATCTGCTACATCTCTATGAGACACAGAAGTATTTCATTTGAAAGCATTTACATGATGTCTCCTTCAGCTTTTACATCATCTTTGAAGGCAGGTCTGGGAGGGTAGGGGCTGTTGGCCTCTCTATGGTGCCATATGTCCTGCCTGTGGGGAAGAGAGGTAGGGCCCTCTAGGGCACAGATGAGTGAAGTGAGGGCACTCTTGCAGGTTTTCTGCCATTCCCAGGGCAGGAAGCCCTCAGAGCTCCAGGCTGTTGTCATGTCCCACAGGAAGGTGCATGCACATGGGTTGCCCAGGTATAGGTAGGTGGTATAGGTAGGTGCACATATTCATATCAGGCTTTATTGACATTTCTGCCTCCTTTGGGACCCAGAGAGTGGAGTAACAAACCACCAACCAGGACACCTAGAATTTGTCCTCACCCCCATTGTGCTTCTGACTACCAGGCACCTTAAGCCGCTGTAATATGGGAGAAGCATGGGCTCTGCAGCCAGATTTAGAGAGTGTGCAGTCCACCTCTGCCACCTCTGAGCCATATGACCTGGGTAAGTCATTTACCGGTTAGAGTGGTTGTCTGGGTTAGATGAGTTGACACGAGCTACCAGAATAAAGGCGCAGAGTAGGCTCTCCATAGTTGTTCCTACCCCTTCTCTGTGTCGGGCCAGGCCCAACGTCCATCAGAGCCTTGTTTTCTTTCCTGTTATATAAGTGATGAGCCTTTCCTCAGCTCTACAGTCTTTGCACGGTGATTCTCCCACAGTAATAGCTTTAGTCAAAGGGACCACGGGAGAAAATGCACTAATGCAATCCGGTGTATAAGACTGTGAGTTCAGAGAACCTGGGCACCAAGAGGAGCCAGGTGTCAGGGACTGGATAAAAGGAGAACAGTTATGAACAGAGGGAAAGGACCTTTATAAAAGGTGAACTGAATTAAAAAGAAGACAGACTTCTAAGGCGGCCAAGGGAATGAGCTCTGCTCCACGAAGAACCCTGGATCCGCCCCGAGTCCCAGGGATGGCAACTGTGCAGCCTCTCAACACAGTGTCTTCAACTGGCCCCCGTGGCTGAAGCAAGGCCAATGAGTTCTGATTTTTCTGTAGAACCCTGGGCACCAGGAACACCTCCTTCTGTCAGCCTTAGATGTGACAAAACCCCCCGGAAGAGGACTGTGGGCACTTTGGAAGCCCCTTTGTGCATGTAAGCACCACATGGTGGCCCAGCATAGCTGGTCTCTCCAGAGCAGGAGAATGGCCAGATCTCACATTGAAGCATCCCAAAAGACACCAAGCTGCACCCTAATTTGATGACTGGAGACCCTCTATATCCCACTCAAGGGGAAATGACAAGGCTTAGCTTGCATGCCTTTAAGATGGAATCTACCTCTTAGGGCAACCCGTTCTCATCTTTGGCCATCTCTTGTCTTCAAAATGGTTTTCCCAATGTGTGTCCCCATGACCATCTCTAAATGTCTCATCCAGAGAGTAAGCAGGATGCTGAATCTGAAATGGACTTAACAGTGGCTCTCCATATGGCAAAGGGCAAAGGTGCAGAGGGGAGGCATGCCAGAATCCCGAGGCAGAGGCCAGGAGGCAGGCGGGTAATTCTGATGCGCCCCGGAGCGTGCCTTCACTTGAGAATTGTAGATACAATCAAAACCTTTGTTTTCTAACTGGGGGAGCTAAGGCCCTGACTGCAATGCACTGGTAAATATAAGTAAAAGCATCTGTAGATTATGAAGTGAGGCAGAGGGTCAGGTGGTAGGAAAGGAGAGAGAAGACAGTAGGGATTTCCCCTCTGAAACCAGTGACACCTGGTTAAACCGGAGGCACGACGTGGCCTGGAAGGGGAAAGAAAGGGGGATAGATGGGACTCTGAGTGCTTCAGATGCAGTGTGTGTGAATTTAGAGAAATGCCACTCTCTCAAATCCCCCCGACCCCCCTCCCCAGCCCTTTGTGCCACTGATCCTGGGGCTGCCCTGGAGCCCTGTGGGAGTGTTTCCGCACTGGCCAAGCCCATGCCTCCCTCCCAGCCATGACTGTCTGAACACCACCCCGGCTGCTTGCGGCTTGGTCCTCTACTAACCCTTGGCAGTTTCTTGGTCTTGGATCGAAAGCCTCTGGAAAATGAGATCTTATCTACAGACTGGCCTTTGTACAAACAGCCAGCACTGGCCATGTTAGAACATGAGCTCCTCCACAGTGAAGCTGCTATGTGGATGTCTCAGAGACCATAGCCTTGGAGAAGAGATGAGTTTGATCCATGAGAACTTTCACCTTGGAGTTCAGCTTTGCTCCCAGAACTGCTCATGAAAGGCATGCTGTGTGTGTGTGTGTGTGTGTGTGTGTGTGTGTGTGTGTGTGTACAAGGTCTGCTTTCCTTGTTCATGACTGCGTGAACAGAAGAAAAGGACTTACATTACAACAGAGGGATTTAGGTGAGATGAGGCTTATGAAAGGAGCCTGTGACAGAGCACAGCACAAAGTGCTGGGACAGACTTCTGAGTGCATCTGCAGAATTTAAAAGGACTTATTTAAAAACAGAACATATCTGCCACAAGGATTAACACTACCATTTTCTGGAGGCAGGAAGGTGGCCTGACTGACCCAGTGGGACATTTTCAGACCCTGTAATGTTGTAATTACACAGATAAAAAAATAATTCTGACATAAGACTTCACATTGCACATTGCCGAGGAGCAATTTTAGTTATAAAATATTATATATCTTTTTTTTTTTAAAGAGAGGAGTAAGATAATGAGTGAAAAAAAACTTTTAAGGTAACTTTTTAAAAGAAAATACTTGGGAGATATCTCAACACTTTGGTCTCTTGGGCTCTGCTATCTTTTTAATTCCCTACATTCATGTTCTCTGGCTTATCTGTGAATTTGGTTAACACATTCCCCAGCTGCTCAGTTGGATAAGATAAGGCAGAAGATGTTAATAGGGAACCCTCCATCTTTCTCCACTGTGTCTGACTGCAGGATTCATTGACTTGCTAAACCCAGTCTTTCCCTGTACTCCCTTGTCCTATACAGGCTTATCAATGCAAAAGATAATCTGCTTGCCAGGCATCCAATGGGTGCCCACAATGGGCAGACAGCAGATGGGGAGGGGGCAGCCTGTGGTCTCTGAGGACCGGCAGAGAGAGGCGGTCCTGGGGCACTGGGGGCTGGCTGGAAGGAGGCTGTGGTCAGGGCCAGCCAGTCTGGCTATAAGGAGCTTTCCAAAGCGCCTGCCTGCTGCACTCTGTGGCTCTCCAGGGGTCAGACGGTGGGTGTCTGCTTTCTACTCACCTCGGCCTGTGCTGTAATGCTGGAGCTTGTCACTGTACACAGCCTCTTTGCTGTACGCCCGTTTTCTGTGGACACAAAGAAGACGAGCCCTCTTAGCCTCTCTGCGCCAGGGACCTCCACCCAGGACTCCTGTCCTAATGGGGACCCACCCAGGCATCTCCTGGGACGGGGAACTGTGACTCTCACTTTAGGTGTAGCTCTCGTCATGGCTAGTGCTCTAGTTTGACCACCACTGTGGGCACCTGGGTCTGCTTTCAAGTCAAAGTCTTTTAGAGGCCAGGCAGGGCCGTGTCAGAGCCTGGGGCCGAGGCTCTTGAGGGTGCCTGTTCGTGCTCCGGTTGCACTGCGGCAGGGCTTCGGAGGGGCCCACCACAGGGCTGTGCACAGCAGAATCTGGGCTAACCACCAAAGGCAGTAACAACAGCATTAAACATTCACAAGGCCTCTGGGGCCAGGCCTTCTTCAGAACTTGGAGTTCCTCTTTTCCTCGCCAGCTCCCCTGCTGCCTGCTGCCTATGCCCTCTGCCGAGGACTTCGGTTCTCTAACCAGAGGATGAGCTGCGTGAGGCACAGGTTGTGATGCTCCGGTGGGTCAAATGCAATTTTGTAACTGTCACTCCGAAAAACTGTGGTGCGTGAGGGGCGCTAAAAGTCTTGTCTGAAACGAAGCTTGAGGATGGAGGATGTTTGTTCACAGCCTTGCCCAGTTCTTATAGAGGACTGTATGCCAGGTGCAGAGAAGATAACCTGGGGAATTCTAGGTTGCCTGTGGATTGAGATGGGGTGATGCCTGTGAGTTTGGCAGTGTGACGCGAGTTTAGTGGTGTGTCCCTGGAGGGTCAGGTCCTGGATACTCTGCATGACCTGGGAGGGGTCTGAATGTGGGGCTTCCTGGGTCCAAGGAGAGCAGTCAGGGGTGGGCATGGAGGGCCTACCTGCTACAGACGATGGAGATGGCCACCAAGGACACGACAAACACAACTCCGGCTGCCGCCGAGCCAGCAATTAGGGGCAGCTGCTCCCTCAGCTCAGACTTGTAATCATCTAGGTAAGAAAGAGGCATTAGAAACCTCCCTGTATGCCCTTTACATACTGCTGGGGCTCAGTGTATGATCCAAAGACACCATACAATATATGACAAGCATAGGCATGCCCCCCCCAAATTATTCAAATTCAAATTTGACTGGACGGTCCATGTTTCATCTGGCAACCCTAATGACAATATGTCTTAAACTGAGGCTCCCGCTGCCCTGCATCAGAATTTCCTAAGTCCAATTGTTAAACATGACATTTTCTGGGCCCTTACTCAGATCTCCTGATTCAGAACCTCTGGGGAAAGAGCAGGGTATCTGCATGTTTCCCAAACACATGAGGTGATCGTTATGCCCCCCTAGTGTTTGAGAACCAGCCCTCAGCTCTGTGGGTGGATACAGGGCTTGTTAAAGACCAAGATGCTATTCTCAAAAACTCTCACCTTCTAGAAATCAACTTTAAACACTAAAGGTAGAATTTCATTTTCCCTCCATGGAGAGTTTTTTGTAACATGCATGCTTTTAAAAAATTAATTTGGTCCAAAAAATGCAAGGAACCACAGTGACGATCTGTAACAATGTCTTTATACATAAAAAACATCATAAAGCAATGCGACCTTCCCACAGGTCCTCCAGCCCTGGTGACCCATCTTCAATCAACCTTCAGATTCACCTTTGTGCTGCCTTTGGGGCCGGAAGCCTCAGTGAGCATAATTACTACTGATGTGTGAACCTCAGTCATTAAGATTAATACTCCCAAATTTGGCCACTTACCAGAACTCTCTTATATCTAACCCCTCTTGGGTTTACAAAATTTAACTGTCAACGTAAAAGGAATAGCCTTCTTGGGAGAAATCTGTTACTTCTTGATTTGTCTAGCAGAATTGCCACGAGACCGGTGCTCAGATCATTTTGAGTTTTGGGCTTTTAATCCTGGGTACCTCCTGATGCTGAAGTACCCATAAATCTAGATGGTTAAGTGAGGTGCAAAGAGAGGGGCAGAGTCCTTAAGGAAAAGAAGACAACCTGCGTTCTTTTCACACCAGCGGTATTCTTAATCTGAATGGACTGGCCCCCCTTTCCACCCCATCTCACCATCCTTAAAATAGGACTAAAAATGCACCTAACATAAACTCTAAACGGGTTGCAAACTCCAGTCCTACAGGGGCCAGACAGTCCACACGAAGGGGACCCAGGAACACATTGCTGGGGTGTGGCGGGAACCCATGGGGCAGCAATGCCTCGCCCAGGAATGCCTCCCCCAGCACTGGCTCCTCTTACAATTGTTCCCAAGAAAATGAATATTATGATTTTTATATGAAATAATCTTATTTTTAAATCTTTCGGGTGAATTTTTAAATTGTCAAAAATATAACGTGTCCTTAGAAAACCCCGAGCCCCGTCAGGTACCTAGTCGAACAGTGCTGGCTTAAGATAAAATGTCATGTGAGGGCAGACTGCCGTCTACGCAGAGCTAATGGCTTCCAGTTTGGGAGGCTGGGAATAGGCTGACATTTGGAAAACTATTAGGAAATAGCTCATAAATGAATATATAAATATAGATAGGTAGGTAGGAAATAAATAGTTAAATGAATACGTACACTATGGTGAATGGCTACCGAGGGAAAACAGTGATGAACACAGTCAGGCAGATGTACCTACGCGCAGGGCTCAGGCTACAGGGAAATCTCATTTCCATAAGTGTTAAATGGGGTGGTCTCAGAGAAGTGGGGGAAATCATTGTAAGAGGAAACTCATAAAGTCCAAAGGTGGGAGTCTTTGGGGGTCACCTGTGAAGCTGCTTCAAATATTCTAAGATGCTGGGTTCATGGGACTGCCACGCCACAAATTTCGTCTCTCCATTTCCTTCCTGGAGACCTGGGCTGTGAACTCAGTTGTCAGCCTCAGGAACAGAGTGAAGTGAGAGTAACGGTGAAACAGTGAGCGTCTGAGCCCTGCTCCTGGGCCAGAGGGCACGGTGACCCCATGAGGGACATGTGGGCCTCCCTCCTGTGTACACTTAGGGTCCCATGCAGAGACCCTTCAAAGGCAAATCATCAGATGTTGGACCCAAATGGGTTAGGCTTTAGACGGATGTCTCCCTCTAGAGCCATATTGGGAGGGAAACCCTTCCAAGGAAATTCCACTGGCACCCAGTTAGAGATTGGCCTCTTGGCTGTGAGGGTAGCTTCTTCGGTGTGGGGTTTCTCCTCTCTGGACTGCCCTCCCTGTGCCCAGGTCACTAGCCCACCCCTTACCATCTGTCAGAGTCTGGAAGCACATCTTGCCGCTGAACTTGCCGTAGCCAGCCACGGTGCGGGCGCGCACCTGTACCACGTACACCATGCCCGGCCGCAGGCCATCGATCCGCGCCGTATTGGTCTGGCTCCTGGCCATGGAAGAGTTGAACTCATTGTGTTCCTGAAGAAGAGCAACGGGAGCGGTCAGAGGCCTGCTTCTGAGGGCTGCGCCCCCAGACTGCTCCATCCTGAAGCACCCAAGCTCCATCAGTTCTTGGTCTTGCAGACCTGCTAGAAGTTGTCACAAGTCCCAGGACATCCCTCTGAATGGGTACAGACTGGCCTGGACTGAGGGAATAAAGAATTGTCTCTGGACCATGGAGTGGCTACAGTCTGAAAAGAGTAAGCAAACGGTGAGCTCTCAGGGCCTGGCTGTGGGGGTCACGGTCATTTTCTGCTGCTCTTCCCCTCCAGGGCCCCGAGGTAGATAACAAAGCACATCCACCGCTGTGAAATGCTATTCGGTCTCTGACCTAGGCAGAAGCTACTTGGACAGACTGGGCAGCCCTATGCCTGCTTTTCCTGACCCTGCTTCTGCTGAGATGATTTCTTTTCTCTTCTCTCTCAAGATCTCCCTCATCACTCCTCACGATGGCTGTATTAGCTCACTCTGTAAGTTCCCTCGAGTACTTCCACTCTGCTGAAGAGGTTAAGACCAGGCTGGAGTACCTCCCACACGTGCTTCTGCCTTCATGGTGGCCTGTGTCTGTCTGGGTCCCCATTCTCCAGTTCCCTTCCCACCATCTTCCAGGGCAGGCATGTCCTTCTCCATGGAGAGAAAGTCCTGTGTCCTTTCCCCTCCTACCTATTTAGAGGTCAGCCCCGCCTTCCTGCGTGCCACTCACTCTAGTTCCTTCTGCCCTGTCCTGCACTGTTCCTGTAACCTGCATGTGCATCCTCTGGTTTACACAGATGTTGCCTGTGTTTCTCATCCTGACTCCTCTGCCCGCTGTGCGTGCCCTGAAAGAGCTGCCTCCTCTCTTTGCTGCTGACCTTATGGAACAATTGATTGGTGCCTGGATTTTGTAGCCTCCCATCTTCTCTGCCTCTCCCTTTCCATCAAATACAAATGTCTTTCCTAAAAAAAGATCCCTTACCTCCCCTAAAACTATTATTAGATAAAAATAAAACTCCTAAATCTAGGTTTGTAAGCCCCTGATAATGAAGTAAATTCCAACCCTTCAGATGTCCCTAAACTGCCACCTTATTGCCCCTCCAAGGACCACATCCTAGCCACCTGGCCTGTGCTTAGGCTGGCCTGTGCTTAGGGGAGCCCTGGACAGACTGCAATGTCTCTGTCCAGGGCTCCCCTGTTCTCTCCAGCTCCCTCTTAAGGTCTTCAGTTCTAGGGAGGCTTCCCTCAGTAGTCGAGCCCACAAGCTTTCCACATTGCTGTCCTTCATCATTACACACCACCCTCAGCACTTTCGGACACACCAGCCTGCTCCCTGATTTTTTCCAGACAAGCATCATGCAGATGTGGCTGAGCTCCAAGTATACAGGAACCAGAGTCTAGAGTCTTGGCCTGTCCCTATCTGCACAATGAATCGGAGAGCAAAATGGGGACATCAGTGAAAACAAAGCTTGAGTCCCTGGGAGGGAGGGCCCCAAGTCCCATGTGCAGTCCTGGGTCACTGTGATGAGTTCTAGGCACAGCAATTCCGAAGGCATGGTGACAAATGAGGGAACAGCTGATGATGGGAGGCCTGTAAGCCATGTCTTCAGTCAATGACAGACAAAACTTAGGAAGTTGAGCCAGGACAAAAGAATACAGGACAATGATAAGAAATTACCATTGTCTTAAAATTTGTAAAAGTCTCCTTCGCAAAAGGCAAAGATGGTCTGATGTGTGGTCATTCATTCATTTGGCCAGGCGGTCACAGTTACACTATCATATGCTGGGTGCTATTCATGGGCTGTCGGTACCAACACACGGTCTCCCTCCTCTGGGAACACAGCATCTTGTGGGTGGACCAGAAAACAAGCAGATGATGACAATGGTGTTGACTCAGTGCCTTGGCAGAGTACAGTTTAGGAAGTTGTGAAGGAACAGCAGGGGGCCCTCAACCCAGACTGATAAAGAGGTTGGGAGGGGCTCAGAGAAAGGGTGACATGAGTCGAGTTCTGAAAGATAAAAGAAATTAGCCAGATGGATGAATGTGGGGAGTGAGTACTGAGTAGAACATCCTTTGAGAACAGAATGAAACATGCAAAAGCAAGGCTTACAGGAGCTCAGGAGCCTGCAAGTGACTGGGCCTATGTGGAATGTGGGTGGTGATGAACACTTCAGAAGCAGTTGTAAGAGACCACAGGTCAGAGGTCAGCTTGAAGAGACAGTTGAAAGTTATAAGGAGGACCACGTGCAACCTAATTGAGGGGCTATCCACTGGCATCTGGGAGAGACTCTTTGGAGAAGGACTACTTACTCATCACTTATTTGATCTGTTTAAAAAGCAGGTGGATTCTTGACCACCACCACAGCCAATCAGGGAGCCATAAGAAAGAAGGCTGTTCACTACAGAAGGGATGTCATGTAGATCTTTGGTCATTACTGTCTTGACACACTGGAGATCTGAGATCGGAAACTATGAAAATCACATCAACTTGCAAGTTAGGACAAAATCCCATTGCTACAAAATCCAGGTGGCTTCTAAATTCTCTGGTTTTTCGGGAAACCGTGAAAGTGCACGCTGCTTGAAATAAGCATTGACGGGGACGCTCTTTTTCTGAAAAATGTGTTTTGGTGTATTGGCATTTGAGTTTTGAGCACAAAACATTAACCCATAATCGCTTTATAGTCCATACATTCAAGAAGTTCAGTGATTAAATTGGGTATCACTCCTTGTTCCCTTCAAAACCATTAATCAACTTCAGGCAAATGAATTAGAGTGAAGGGCAAAGTTATTTTTTTGGTCACTTATGACTGATTTTATAACCATGTGAGAGACAGAGGCTGTGGCTGTTGGGAGCAGGGACCATGTCTCCCTTATTTCTCCATCCCAACATGTAGCCCAGGGCTGGCACCGCCTGGGCGCTCAACCATTCAGTGCTAAATGAATGAATAAAGAGCGCACTTCAGGCCACTTCCTATGAGAAAATGATCCTAAATATGGAAGGGCAGAAATTCCCAAGGCCTGAACCAACCTTTTCTAGCCCACACACTTCGGAGGAAATGCGAGCAAACGTCTAAACGCTTCATCATCGAGACAGCCGTGAGCAGACATAGATGCTCATCCCATGGTTTGCCTACGAGCGCTGCCCCCAGGAGTGAAAAGTGCTACAAGACAGTAAACAAGAGAGAATGATGAATGGAAATGTATTGAAATGGGGACAGAGATGAACATGGGAGAGGCTCTGGGACTGTCATTAGCTTGATGGTGTCTGAGCTCTCTATTAATGAACTGCTGGGAGAGGCAAAAGGCTCACTGATTCCATTCAGTGAGACTGAAAGGTGTCCCAAGCACAAACCAAGAGGGGGGTGTCAGGGAGGAGAACCAGGGAGGGTTTTTAGGGGCTGGAAAACTACAGCCCACAACCAGCTACCTGTTCCTGTAAATAAAGTTTTATTAGAACCCAGCCACACCCATCGGTTAACATATTCCTTGTGGCTGTTTTCCTGCTACAAATGCCCACAAGCCTAAAATAGCTACTACCTCATCCTTTACGGAACAATTTTGAGGACTGGTTTAGAAAAAGTGGCATCGGATGGTGGGTTTTGGTTTTTTTGGACTGAATCCAGGACACCTGCTGCATTGAGTTCTATTTATGTTTGCATCTTCTGAAGACCAGGATTCCATGGCCTTGTACAGCAGGTTGGCAAATAATTCTGGTTACTGACATTTGGATTTAAAATTAAGATACAATCCGTTATTTCAGGGGCCACACCAATTTTGAGATCCTCAGCATCAACATGATTGCACCTAATTCTATGCTGAGCTCAGAAATACATTGAAATATAATAAAACTGTCTATAGTTCTGGTTCTGTGACTCCCAAGCTGTGACCTGTGGGGTCATGACTAAGTCATTTAACCTTTCTGTGACTTTGTTCCATTATCTATAAGTTGGCTATACCTAGTTTTTAAGAATCTTTCTTTTAGGGGTCAGAGCTAACATTATATAACTGTGAAAATATGACACATAACAGGCACCCAATAAAGATGAATTATTGTCACTGTGGTTCTTTCAAAATACCCTCACCAGGTAATGTGTTTTCTTAAGTCATATTAGTAATAGTCAAGGCAATGTAATAATTTTATAGTCAAGCGCTTTATAAGCAAAGAGTTCTACAGTAGTATAGCAAACAGTAACCAATGCCTTGGCAAAGAATCTTCTGTGCTCCCAAGGAAAGCATGCTGGCCTCTGGAGTGGGGACAATAATATGCTCCACTGGGGTGTGGGAGCTGCCTCAGGCATTGAGCTGCTGTACAGTGTGTCTGCTAATAATTAGTATAAATTACTGAGAAGTAGGGACGTGGCCTGAAATGGGAGAAGAAGCCTCCTTTATAACATCAGAAGTGGAGGTTAATTACTGTTTTTCAAGGGAGGAGGTTTGCATGTAAAGGGAAAGACAGTGGAGGAGCTTAGACGTGGGTGGGGAAGTGAGGAGACAAGGGACACAGGCACGATGGTTTCGGTCACTAAGCCCTTCACCCCCTTCCCAAGGGTGACTGCCTTTGGCCCAGCAGGTGGGGAGGAGGGCTGGTGCCTTCCCATGCATTTGGCCCCTTCCCAGCACGGCCACTTGCTTTAGGGCAAAGAACCGAAGATATAGACTCACTTCTTAGCTGTGTGACTACGGACGGAGTTTTGTTTTGTTTTGTTTTGAAAAGCTTCTTTATACAATCAGTTTCTACTCATGTCAATGATACTAATATTCACCACACTGAGTCATAAGGGAGAAAGGAGATAACGTTTATGAAGCCCCTAGCACCCAAAAGGGCACGCTAGAGAGAAATTTTTTTTTCTGAGATAAGCTACACTCTGACATCTTACCATATACTGGTAACACATGATACTCTGTTGAACTGTTAGGTCAATTATGATGAAATGTGATCGTGTGGTCAATTGGCCCAAACAGATTGGTTCAAAGCGTTTTGAAAAGTCAACATTTACTTTATTAACTTACAAAAAATATCTAGCAAATAAGGACCCCCAATTCAAAGCTGAATGGATATGACGGTTGCTAATGAATCCAGATGGTTTAAATTACTCCCAATTCACTTAATTTTTCTAAATGTATAGAATGTTGGCTGATCCTAACCTTCCTTTTGCAAGCTTGGCTATCATGGCTGAAAGACATCCTTCCTCATAGACTACATTGGTGAGCCATCTGGCCCTCCACTTTCAGGGAGGTAAATTGCCCCCACTTTCCAAATGTGTCCTCTGTGGCCTAGATTGGTTAAATAATTTGCCTACAGCTGCATGGTTGGTTAGTTAGGGAAGGCACTAGAAGCTAGGGCTCCTGCTTCCCGGTGCTGCCATCTCCCTTTCCAACACTGCCTCCATGCTGGGGGGCTGCAGGTCTCCATCCTTGATCCTCTTCTTGTTTCCATTCACCCATTGGATGATCTCACCCAAGTTCAGAGCTTTCATACATCTACATACTGACAACTTCTGATGGACATCTCTGACTTGGTCCTCTCTCCTGCACTCCAGACCTGCTCTCTAGCTGCCTACCCCACATCTCCACTTGACAGCTCAGAGGCATTTGAGACATTGAGCTGAACTTCTCTCCCTTCCCTCACCCCAAACATGTTCTACCCATAGCGCTCCCCTTCTTAATCAATAGTGGTTACATCCTACTAGTGGGTCAGGCTAAAACCTCTCACATCCAAAATCCAACCTGTTGCAAATCCTGTTGGCTATGTCTTTAGTTCATATATCTGGAAATTAACCACATTTCATCAGCATTCTGCTTCTACTCTGATTCAAGCCACCATCATTCTTATCTTAGATGACTGCAATCTAGCAGGCCTATTTCAACAGAACAGTCTAAGTAATCCTTTAAAAATGGGAGTCATATTTTGATGGGGGTCCTGCTCTATGGATCCCCATCTCATTCAGTGGGAAAGCTCAAGTTCTTAAGGACCTCCACCATCACCTCCCCTGTCTACTATTTCCCCACTGCTTGCATCACTCCAGTCATGCTGGTCTCCATCCTGCTCCTTGAATCATCAGTCATGATCTTTCCTAGGACTTTGGTGAAATTTTCATGAAGTTCAAGTGACCCCTGGCAGCTTCGTACCATCTGCACATGACTGGGGGAAAGGGATCAGTCCTGCCCATACCAGCCTAGAGAGCTGTCCAGATAGAGGGGTCGTGGGATGGAAGGTTCTCTCCTGAGTTGGTACAGAAAGTGCCTGGATTTTGGAGGCTTTTGCTAGGGCAGACCTGGAGCTTTCCCAGGGAGGCTCTGGCTTTCGTCACCAGATTGCTCCCTCCTTCAGGACTTCTTTCAGCCTGCCTCCTTGTGCCTTCGGCTAGCCACCACCCATGCCACAGTGGCTGGCCCTGGGTCTTGCAAGCCTGAAGACAGAGCTGACTCACCTTCTCATAGTATCGGATTTCATAGTCCAGGATGATGCCGTTGGGTTGCTCTGGTTGCGGCCATGACAAGGTGATGCTCCTCATGGTGGCACTGACTTGGTGCATGATGGGAACAGTGGACGGGGCTGTGGAGAAAGGAAGAGATAGGGCAAATAAACAGACCCTCGATTGCATGAGAAATGTCACATAAGTAAGGAGAGGAATGTCATTGGGTTTGAACCCTGCCCTTTCTTTCTCGTCAGCTGAACTGGATCTGCAGAACTTTTCATGTGTTTTGCAGAATGAATGGAGCTTGGATAAAAAAGGAGTAAAAGGTGGTAATTCAGGACAGGATGACATGTGTGATGGCAGGGGCTGGAATGGACATGGTGTTTTCCAGGTAAGGAGGAGAAAGGCTTGATCAAAACAAGAGGTGGTCAGAGGAATCATGGAAAGCAGAGTGGCCTGGGGAAGCTGGAACCAATTAGGGAAGGCATGACAACAGGACACGTCTAGGCTTCAGACAGTAGGACAAGAAGAGCAATGGAATGTTTTTGATCAGGACAAGAGGAGTGATGGAACATTTTTGAGCAGAAGGTGTTGAAGGAGTCTCAGTCTTGCCATAATGAGCTGAGCAACGGCAGAGAAGAAAACGTGGAGGCGAGGGATGGTAGTGAGAGAGTGGAACTGGTCAGTGCAGAATTACTGTACAGTGAAAAGGAACATCCTAGCAAACATCTTTTTCTGAGACTGTATATAAGATTTTGCTTCACTTCAAAGGAAAGAGAGGAGACATCTCTCAAAAAGACGTGAGCACAGACCAACAACAGAGCTCTTCCAGGCTTCTGTCAGAGTTTTCCAAACGAGGACATTTGCAATAGAGAGCTCACACATATAAATGAGAAAACAATACCCAAACTAAACATTTAGAAACAGAATAATAATTCCAAAATCTGTGAAGTGATTCTGAAATCTCTGTTTGGAAATAATGTTATTTATTTCCCAATTCAACATTTTTCACACGGCGTAAGTGAAATAAAAGCAGTCTGGAAATAATAAATGAGGGTTGTCTTTCTAGGGGGAGAGGCGGGTAATGGATGAGGCTTCAGTCTGCGCTCTGCTCGGGGGCTGTTCCGTTGAGTCCTGGCACTTCAGTTGTGATCAAGGTCGTTTCCTCACACAAACTCCACTTTACAGGCTTTCTCTGGGGACCATGGTTGACTGACGTTTACTATCCTCAATTTAAGTTACCAGAGTCCTAACACCTGAAATTACGGAGCATGGCTATGAGGTCACAGGGGCGGGGGGCAGGGGTTGCTGAATTCTCTACTAGTCCCTGGACCCTCAGTGAGCCCTTATGTATATATATCATGGGCCCTGGGCAGAGGGTGGTGATGCAGAGCACTTTTCTGAGTTGCTCACAGTCCAGGGAGCCATAAAGAGAGCAGAGTGTGAGAGTACTGTGTAAAATCAAAGTGTCTACCTGGGACTTTGAACAGTTCCCTCTAGAGACCTTGGGGTGGCTATGAAAGTATGCCCTTCATAGCTTCTACTTCTGGGAGCGTGACTGACTAATGGCCCTAGCTGCTTGGCTCTGCAATCCATCAGCACAATCACAGAGAACCCCGCTTCCCACAGGCTGCTCCCAGCCAATGACTGAGAGTGGCCGTGATGTTAAGACAGGCCTATTCCTGGCTCTTTGCATGGGCAACTTTCTCTCAGAGACCCCCCTGTGGACTTACCATTGCTTCCTTGTAACAGCAGTGCAGTCTAAGACTCTTCCTACCCAAACTCCTTCCCTCTTTCCTTCAGAAGAGTCAGACCTTCATTTCAGCCTCCTCTGGCTTCCACCCCATTTTCCCAATCTCTGGCACATCTATCTCCACCTTGCTGTCTGCTCTGTGGAGGACCTGAATTCATGCAGTCCTGAAGCCCCCTGCAATGTCCCTATCGAGAAGTCTCTGCCTGGCCCTGCTGTGTCCCCAGCAACGTGAGGCTCACTGCCTCTGGGAGCTGCTGATCCACATATGGGTCTCACCAATTTTCAGTCTTCCTTATCCTTATCTGAAATCTGTCTTCTTCCTGCTAGTCTCAGGTCTGCTAACCAAAGTAATATAGAATGTTCCCTCTTCCACAGAATGGCTTGTCAGATAGCTCGAGAAACTGGTTAGGTCTCCCGTGAGCCTTTCCTGCAGAAAAGAATGGCTAGATACTATGAGTATTTCTCCCATGACATGCTGCCACCAGAGGTGGTTCTTTTCCAAATGGGGCTCATTTTATCTAAATCTCTCCCCAGGCATGAGGCCCAGAGGGTAAACCCAATTCTCCCACTTCTGTTTGAGTAGCAAAGATTAGAGTTAAACCAACATCGACAGTGATCTGTGAACTATGCATCTATGAATATGACCATTAGCCTTTGGATCAAAGACATGTCCCTGCTATGGAGTTCTGAAGTCATGGGTAAATATCATCTGTAGGTTTTCCCATGGTATGGGCCTCATCTTTTGTCTATAGAGTCGGCTTTGAGTACAGAGATTCACATGTATCTCTTCACCTTTGTGGTGTTAATTTTGGCCTATTAATCTAGTAAGTTGGAATAATTTTTGATCCCGATTAAACCATCAAAGGCGTCTTCTCTTCCTCCTAACTTAGTATCATGGCCTTCTTAATTAATTAATTAATTAAACACATCTTTATAGAGCATCAACCATGTGCCAGTCGCCATTCCAAGTTCTGGAGATTCCATAGTGAGTGAACTAAAATTTCATGCCCTCACAGAACTTATTTTCTAGTGGAAGGATTCAGAGACTAGATATAATATATCAATCAGTCACAGGGTATGTTAAAAATATTAAGTGCAACAGGGAAAAAAAAATGGAGCAGAAGAGAAGGGATGCAGAGTGCCAAAGTGTAGGAGGCTGGCCAGGAGAAGGCTGTGACTCTGAACCATGTGGCAAGCAAGGCCGTGCCTGGGAGGCAGGTGCAGGGGCACAGGGTTGAGAAAGGGGAAGGGAGAGCCAGGAGAACACCTAGGAGAAGGGCATTTGAGAAGGAGCAGCCAGGGCAAAAAGCTTCTGATCGAGGAGCAGCCTGGCATTTCAGGGGAACAGCAAGGAGCCAGTGGGATGGGAACAGAAACAGGGCCACAAAGGGTGGGACCATGAGGGACACTAAAAGAACTTTAGCTTCTACTCTACGTGAAGATGGGGAGCCATGGGTGGGAGGTCATCAGCGTGGGAGTGCTATAAACTGACTTGCATGTTAACAATATCACCCTATGCTGTGACGAGAATAGAATGCAGGGACCATGTAAAAAGCCACAAGGCCTATCATAACACTAATACAATAATCCGGTCACAAAATCATGGTCACTTGGACCAGGCAGTGGAGGTGGGGAGAGTAGAGTGGTCAAACTCTACACACATTTGGAATATCTCAATGGATGTGGGATGTGGAAGCAATGGAAGAGTCAAAATGAGTCCAAGGTTTTAGTCTGAGCAGCTGGGAGAATGGGGCTGTCATGAATGGAGATCAGGCAAGACATCAGTAGAAGCATTTTGGGAGGAAAGAGCAAGTGCTCCTGTTAGGTGTGAGATGCCCAAGATGTCCCAGAGTAGACGCTGAGTAGGCAAATGCATGTGTATGAGGTCTAGACTAGAGATAGAAATTTGGAGTCAACAGTATTTCAAAGATACTGAAAGCAGCAGAACTGACAGAGATCCCCAAAAGAATGAGTAAAACAGAATATATTGAAGATTCAGGAAGTGAGGAGAAAATAGCCAAGGGGCCTGAGGAAAAAAAAAGGTCAATGAGGTAAGAGGAAACAGGAGGTGTGATCACCTAGACACCAAGTGGCAAAAAGCGTTCCCAGGAGGAGAGAATGAGTGAAACATGGCTGCTAGGTCACGTAAACCGGAAACAGGAACTGAGCCTGGATTTAGCCACAGGCCAGATGGTTAACCGTGGGGATGGTTCGTCATCATCTTTCCCAAGACCTCATGTGCATTGTGCAGAGCCAAGGTGGGGAGGATGGCGCTTTGAGGAAGGTGGGGCAGTTTTCAGAGTCAGTAAGATCACTGGGGGATCCTGATGGGCCCACCAGCATGGACGGAGGGTGGCTCCTGGTAAGCCTGCTTCCCCTGCCATACTTGCTGTGCAGGGCAGGCCCCTTCCAGTCCTCTGTGAAAATGCAATCTCCATGTTGTTAATTATTTCAGTGCCATACAGATTTTCAGGATCCTTCTGCCTCGAGAGCTGAAATACCATGTATTAAAAATCAGAAAGATTATCCTAATGGCCTGAGGATTTTGATTGGTTTCCTTCTTTTCTTTGCCTCTAATCCCTGGAAAGCCATCATTTAAGACAACATACTTGCCAAACATGGTACTAGGCTCCTGATCTAATCACTGGGGACAGGAGGACACAGAGTGTCACAGCTCTGCCCTGAAGGATCTTGGAATCTACACAGGGTCAGATGGTGAAGTGACAACCACAGGGCAGGGTGATCTAGAGGCAACTGATGGCCAAAATCCACTGAAATGACCCTGTTACACAGATAGCAAGGACCTTCCAGTAGCCAAGCGGCAGCACACATCCAAGAGAAGGTGCCAGAGGGTAAAGTTCACCATCTGCATATCTCACATCTATGGAGATGACATGATGCTCGCAGACCCCGAGGCAGGCTGTTTCTCCTCACACAGGTCACTCTAAATGTCTTACATTTTAATTGAGATGGGACCTAGCACATGGGAGAAAGTGGAAAGTATTACTCTTGCTCCCCAAATATCAGGGGCAGCTTACATTTGGTGTTCTGCCATTGATGATCAGCCATAGTGATACACTTGTTCTTATTTTCCTTCCCCATATGCAATACCGCCTTTAGATATGGTGTTTTACATGCTATGAAACTTTCAGGCAAAAGAGAAAGTAAAAATGAGCATAGGTATCGACCAAAACAGCAGCCGTTTCTAGCAAAACTAAGGCAGGTTAAGGAGGTATGGGGAGATTAGTTCAAAGACGCAGCCCCTGTGGTCGCTGGATACGCTGGTTCTAACAGTAGGTGTGCCCAGTCGTCTTTTCTCCATAAACCTGGATCCTCAGGTGACGGAACAGTTTCATCTAACACTTGAAAGAGTCTCTCCCTCGCAAGCACGCCTAATGCTTTTGATTACATTAAACATTCCACTGAGAAATGGAAATGAAAATAAAGAGTTCACAAAATTATTAAAACTTGGCAAAGAAACAAATATGGAATTTTCTTTAGAAAAAGTAAAAAAATAAAGAATTAGTTTGGGTACTATTTGGAAAGAAGATTCTGAAGGCTCAAGATGTGTTTGGCCTAATGAGCAGATGCTCAAAAAACCCTAAACAAAATCAAAATTGCCCTACACTCCTTCTTCGCCAAATAAAGAGGCTGACCCAAAAGGAAGCTGGGATCCAAAGAAGGGAGTGGGGAAACAATGAAAAGTGTCCTGTCTTTCACCAAGAAACAATCCGCTAGGGTTTGGACAGAATCAGAACCAGGAGCATTTGACAAGAGAGTCTAGAGCCAATATAAGAGGCCCTTTCACGTGTCAGAAGCAGAAAGAGGCTCCAGCTTCAAGCTACATGGTCAAGGGGTTTGGGGGTGGAGACAAAGCCAAGGCAGGATGGGTGAGTGGGTCCTTGTCTCTTTTCCCCAGGAAGGCTTTGGGGGCCCTTACTCCCAAATTGCTTTTGAAGCAGACAGGTCTAAGATAGTATAATACATACAGCGGAGAAAGGCACAGAATGTACTTGCCTAGACGGACAAATGAGATGTGTATACACTGTAGGAACAGGATGGCCCCAGCTGCAAGTTATGAAAGAACTCACTGGTCGCATGGGACAAGTGTTGGCCCAAACTGGTCACAGGTCACTGCCAATGGCATCAGCGATGGGTTCTGGCCCACCATCAGCAAGCCCTCCAATCGTAAGAAGGAGGTCACAAGGCCTGCAGACCTGTGGGACCAAGGTTGGGTCAGGAATGGTGGTGTGAATCTATCTTAGACATCAATAACCCCAAATTTGGACCTTGGAGTCTTATTGAGCAGAAAACTTGCTGTCATATCTCAGGTTTACCTGGCACATAATTTTATATTTATCATACTCCTTGGCCATTTCATTTAGTTAGTGGCTTGGTCATATTCAAAATTTTCTTCTTCCTCGTTTTGCTTTCCTCATTGATAGGGGCATTTCCCCTTAACAATTAAGCATCTCAGCTCCCAAATTGTGAGAGTAAGTTAATGATTTTTAAGTTCTAATATATTACCTTTGCTTATTAAAATTATTTCCTAATGTCTTGATTTTTATGGCAAAATGATTCTTTAAATAACCCATCTGGGATATAATAAATCATATAATAGTTTATTATGTTAAAATATTTTATTTAAGACCAAAAATATTTATATTTTAAACAAAATAATAGCAAAACACACAGGTTATAAAAGTATGAAACAGATTTCAGAGTTCAGCAAATCTCATCTAAGGAAAAAAATGTTGCTCCCATGGGTGGAAATCATTCCAGGGACAGCCTTGTTCTGAGGCTACCTCTCACCTGCCATGTGAGCTGAGGTCACAGCTGAGTCCCTTGTACCTTGGCTAATATGACAGCTCTAGTAAGTCTCCTAGAAGACGAATGGCCTTTCCATTTAGGGGGCCTTTCATATCTGCACTTTCCAAGGAAGCCCATAGAAAGGGGAGCCCATTTGCCCCCCTCACAGTAACTCACTGGGGAGGGTGGAAGAGCTTCCCCAGGTCCTTCCAGACGGTTCGTGGGTATACATCCTTAGTGACCTCTCAGAGCGATGCAGCTGCCCCCGCCTGAACAGTGGGCATCTAAGACCTGGTAGCCACTTCTGCCATCCTGGGCCTTACTTTTTCTAGGACAAATATCCCTCAGTTGATGGACATTGTTTCTACACTTTGGCTGTTGTGAATAATGCTGTTAAGAACATTCACGTCCAAGTTTCTGTGTGGATCTGTTTGTTTTTCTTCTGGGTGTAGGATCGCTGGATCATGTGGTAATGTCAACTTCTTTTCTAGGCTAGCATTTCTCAGTCAAATCATACTTAGACTACCCACCTGCCATCCATAACACAAACCCAATCCATGAGGAAAACAGGGAAGGGTGGGAAATAGTAAGGAGCCTAGGGTCCCAGGTCAGGGCAGTAGAAATGAGCAGAAATAGAAAAAGGCCCTAGTCAGGATCCTGCTGATGCTGTAGGGCGAGGTGACGTCCTACTCTGGCTCTGCCATCTGCTTACTGTGTGATCGTGGGCTAAGGTGGCTTAACTTCCTTGGGCCTCAAATTCCTCAACTGTAAAACAGGAACACTAATCCTTACATTATATATTTTTATATGTTCTGGACATGCCCTGTGTTGTTCATTGCACCTTCTAGCTAGATCCAATCTGCCAGGCCACGGGGCTTGGTGACCACCCCAAAGTCTCCTTCTGGGGCCACCATGGTTCACATATGCACACCAGTCCCTGGGCATAGTTTCCAGCCCCTGGTACATGTGAAAAGCCCAGTCCAGTGACAGCCTTGGGTATTTATTTTTAAAAAATCTTTGAGGAGATAAATAAGCATGTCAGCCCAGCCAGGCTGGAGGCGATGGATGAGAATGGGCTTGGGGAAGAGGGAAGGTTAGCAGCGGGTTTCCCCGGAGGGTGGCATGATAAGTGCTCCAGAAGACAGGTGGCTTCCTGTGGCATCTCCAAATAACCAGGCATTTTTCTGGGAAGTAATCTAGGAAATAGATGATGGGGCGCCTTGTCCTTGAGGACGAGGAGACCCTAGGACCCTGGGGAGGGGATGAGCCACTGTCTATTTTTCCTACATTGCGACTCAGGCCTGGGAGTCACTAATGCTCTATTGGCTTGGTCCTGCCTTTTTCCTGGACTTGTCACTAGTTTCTCCTTACACCGAACATCCTGTCCCAGCTCCCTTGTCTCCCTCTGGGCCTCTTCACTTCAAACTGACTGCAGCCAGATTAATCTTTCCAAAGCTCAATTTACCCACGTTCTTCTGATGCTTAAAAACCTTCAATGGCTCCCCATTGGAAGAAGTCCCAGCTCCCTCTCTTAATTTAACAATGCGACGGCCACTGGCCAGTCCAGGCTGCCGCCCCCTGTCCCCTCTCAGGAACCTACTGCTCTCATCTAAGGCTCTGCTCACCATGTCCCAGCAGAACTCGGCTTTGGGAATCTCTGCCCGTAGGGCCGCCCCTTCTGGCCGCCTCTCCGCATGGCCCCACCCAGCCTTCAGAGGCCCAGGCCAGGCCTCACTCTGCTCTGGTTTAGCCCTGCCAGGCCAGGCTCACCAGAGCACCCCTTCCCGCCTCCCGGCTCAAAGCCGTTCCTGTAATAACTCGTCAGCTGTAATCAACTGCCTTGGGACAATGTACATGTTGATCTGACTTTCCGGGTGCTCATCTGTGCTCTGCACCAGTGGAATAAATTCTTGAGGGCAGATGTCATGTTTTCAGCCTCTTCCTGCTGCGTTAGCACATAATAGATGTTTGGTAAAAGTTTACCTTTACTGGAGTGATTGCACCATCTTCTCTAAAAACATCAGAGGTTAAAGGGGTCAGAAAATCACACAGCTGCACCTAACATCCTAACATGGATATTGGCCTCCAAAGGAGAAACAGGTTGGGGGATGGGTAGGGCTATGATTTCCCAGTAGGCACCTGGGGATGATGGTAAGTGGGCCTAAATAATGCCATCGCAGGGGAGTGGGGACAGGCAGACCTTGAGAGGCTGGGTGAGGGCGCCATCCCCATCTCACTGGCATGTTTCCGCTGAAATGTTACCTGCGTGGGAGTAGTTTTCTAACTTTTCTTCTTTTTGAGCCGTGGGATCCTTTCTCCCAACAAAATTTTCCTTGAAGCACAGTGCAAAAACAAAATGACCCAGAGCTGCTCTGGGTGTATCACAGCTGGGAGTCCCAGAGCCCTGAGGCCAGGCCATTTCCTGTCTCCCCAGCGCAGACCATGAAGGGTCCACAGGCAGGTCCAAAATTGCTGGGCAGGCTCCAGAAGTTTCTGAGGCCTCAGATTAAATTATGTGAATTCCTGAAAGGTGTGGGCAATGAGGTTTGGAGTGAGGAGTTGGGGGCGGTGAGTTATCTTTTTCCTTACGTGAAACACATTTTGAGAAAAAAAATCTGTATTTAAATGTTAACTAAAGACTTCAGCTCCACTAGTACTGATGACAAAGAAAAACAGTTAACACACAAATAAATTGTGCAAATGATGAATTGTGCAGAGATGAGCTGTGTTTCCTCTGACATTTCTATTTTAGGAGATAACATTGTCAAGAAGGTACTTAGATAACAGGTTCTCCCTCTGTTGATGAAAATTCATTTCACTGCACAAATATGCTTGAATTTTGCATTGGAAAGCCTGACTCATTAAATATTTTTGGTGCAGTAACACTTCTGGTCAAAGTAGATTAAACAAATAAGTAATTAATTTGGAGACTGAGTATGAATACAAAAGCAGAATTAATTATTTTTCTAATTGTTTTTCCCTAATGTGGATATTGGCTCCTTGGTTTTTGCTCTGGGCTGTGCCTTGAGATGACCCTGACATCCCCCTCCACTCTCCCTCTTTACCTTGGAATCACCTGGGAACAGAGAACCGTTTTGGGTGGGTGCCATCAGCGTGACGCCATTGTAGAATATCGGCCGAGTCTTGTCATGGGCTCAATGATATGGGGATGGGAGGGAAAATGAGGGCTCAGGCTTCAGTGACTGAGTCAGCCACTTGCCCCCAGACAGGAGCCTCTTTCATGTGTTTTGTTCTAAGCCAAGGGGGTGTGGCAACTGGGGGTTGGGGTTGGGAGGTGCTCTAGGGATTCGGATGTATAGCGGAGGCCCTCATTTTTGACACTACTTCTGATTAGGGGTGGGGGAGTGTATTTACTGGGATCATCCATCTGACCCTGCTAGCTCTCAAAATGTGGTCCCAGATCAGCATCACCTGGGAACTGGTAAGAAACACAGAATCTTGAGCTTCAACGCAGCTTTACTGAATCAGAAACTGGGAGTGGGGCTCAGCAATCTGTGTTTTAACACACCCTCCAGGGGATTCTGATGTGTGCTCCAGTTTGAGCGCTGTTGGTCTAGAAACCTGGGAATCAGAATGTTCGACTTGGAAAGGATACCCGAGGTCATTTAGTTTTCCATCAACCCTTAGGATTTGCGGATTAGAGCCCCGAGGGGGAGAGGGAAAATGACTCTCCTAAGTCATCAGCAGTCTAGGGCAGAGCCAAAAATAGCCTAGCCTCCTGTCCCAATGCAGGTCCTCACTCCCCTCCCTTGTACTCGCACACCCACATTTTCAGAGCCCCTTGAGGGCGCTCAGCATGGGGGAGAAGGGAGTCAGGATCCCATCGCTCATGGATGAGTGCTGCCTGATCCCTCAGGGAGGTCAGGCTGCCCCCAGAGGTGGAAGTGTGCAGAGCCCTGTGCGAGAAGAGGGGGCACCCTGGGGTCCTGGGGTTTCTCTGCCTCCTAGATCCCCAGGAATGGACAGCAAACTAGAGCCTTGTGGCCCTGTGGAGGCAGGACGCTGTGAAGTGATATGTGAGTACACGGGGGTAACTGTCAGGCGAGGCCTGTCCTAGGCAGGAGCCCCAGCGTGGCTATGAGGGCAGCTGAGAACGGACCCATCCGACTCATGTGGTAGCTGGGATTCAGCACTCAGTTCTACCTCCTGCAAGCCTGTCTGTCTTTCCTGGTGCGGAGCCAGAGCAGTAGCAGCTCTGGTTTGTTGAATGTTCAATCACAGAAGGCAGTTCACTGGAAACACTGGCACTGGGGCAGCCACAGGAGAGAGCAAACAAAACCCTACAGCAGGTTGTATGCCCCTTACTCTCTGGCTCTCATGCATGCATGTTCAGCAGAGCACCACTGCAGCTGGGGGACCCACCACCACCTAAGCCTGACATCATTGCCACCAACAGTGGGCAGGGGAGCTGGGACTGTGACTGTCCTCCTGGGCCTGGAGGTCTAACTGTCCGGGCCTGCAGGAGCCCCTCCTCCTGCAGGCACGTTGCTACCCTGCGATGCCCAGCTTTGAGCCCTGCCCTGAATACCACTATCCCCACAAGGGTCCCCTTGACCCTGACTCCCCAGGATACCCCTGCTCTCTGGCCCTCTCAAGTGTGGCCATTTACGATTTTACACTGGGCACACCTCAGGGTCAGCACATGAGCTGTGTCTTCCTGCTCCCTGTCGTCTCTTCCATACCATTGCTCACTGTCTCCTACACCCTCTGTAAAAATGCCATTGGGCTGCCACTATCCATGCTTGAGACCACTGTGTGCTCCCTCCCACCATCACTCCCCAAGTCGCGGAGGGCCTGGGCTTCCAGCTCTGTCTTCTTCTCCATTCTGAGCCTTGCCCTCCTGGGGATGACTAGAACATCCACCTGTATAGCATGCTCTCTCTTCCCCGAGCCCCTCTACTCTTTCATGTCTGTCCATTCCTATGGCACACTTGGATTTGGCCTCACCTGAAGTTGCTCCATTTCCAAAGCCACAAATTCAACTATTCTGCTTCCTGATGGCAACCTCTGATGAGCCCCCTGCAACTCTTGTCAGCATCATCTGGCCCTGTCAGCCTTGACTTCCACGCAAGGCATCAGCCTCTCCCTTATTCGTACCCCTCGTTAACCAGCTTAGGTTCAATCTTTGCAATAACATAATCAACTATGTTCCCCTCACCCTCGGGCATGAGTGGTCTTTATCTTTTCATACGATACAACCAGCAAAACTGAACCCAAGAGAGACCTACAATCAATCAATTTCCTGTAGGGCCTGCTCTCCAGCAGCCGGGCACTGCTGAGAAAGTCACCTAACAGGTCACACAGGAAGGTTTGTAAATAGGTGATCACCAACTTCAAACAACCCTCAACTCTGTTGGGAAATGTTAAATTTCTCTGGTCAATTTCATCGCACATTCTCTGCAATGATACTGCCAAACTTCTTCCATTCTCCTCAAACATTCAACCCCAGTAATTTCCCGTCACTCTCAGCAACCAAACTTATCTCCCACCTCACAGAGAACACAGAAGCCTGAATACCCAACTGCATAAATAATACCTCGACTCGGGTGCCTAAAATCTCCACACACCACACATGTGCAGACCTAAACCCTCCTTCCCTGGACACCTCCTCTGAACATTTCTTGGGAAGGGGTGCCGACACAGCTTCTATGTATTTGCAAACCATCCTTTCATTCTTCAGCTTCCGCTTCTATGTGCTCTCTGTCGGCTGCCCGAGCGACCTCCATGGGAAGGCTGCTCACTAAGCCAGGTTTCTAGTCCCCTTCCTGAGGACCTGTGGCCCTATAAGAACACAGTTCACCTGTACCCCCCCAGGCATTGTCCCCCCAACCCAGCGCCAGGGTCCTGCCTTCCTGTCTACCTGTGGCACCTTGTCACTGAGCCTCAAGGCTTCCTATTATGCTCAGACCTCAGTGTGTTCCCCCTGCAAGGCGGCCTTCCTTGCCTGCCCAGGTCTCGTCCTGCACCCTCACACCCTTCCAGGGCATCAGATGAGCCAACAGACACCAGGGGTCCTGTCTCTACCCAGCCCCCTGCACAGCCACCTCCTCATGGGTTTACCTCCCCACATGCTAACCTGGTCCTGCCAACAAATGGCAGCCCGCTACTTTATGAGGCACCACCAGCCTGTGAACATTATGTAAGGCCAGTCAGGGCATCCTGGAACAGAGGACACCATGCTGAGGTGCAGGGGTTCCTGGAGGAGTGAGACCTGGTCTTTCCCCTCGGGAGCCCTCAGCATATCAGAAGAAATATGGCCTGTGTACATAAAAAATGAAGGCACATTCGAGATTTCATGTGTCATCCTGATAACTAGTACAGTTCACAGAAGGACAATACACATGTCAGGATCTTCTATTGTGCAGAATGGCTCACAGGCGACACAGATGAGCACCCTGAGTTGTTCTGGAGAGATAAAACCTTTGCTCTGTTGAGAGAGAGAGGGGTGGGAGGGAGGGAAGGAAGGAAGGAAGGAAGGAAGGAAGGAAGGAAGGAAGGAAGGAAGGAAGGAAGGAAGGGGAAAGAAAGAAAGAAAAAGGGAGTGACACATCTAAAAGGCTTGAACCTGTAACTCAGGTCTCATAAAGAAACTGAATCCAAGGCCTGCGTGGGGGTGGGAGTTGGCAAAGAGTCTCCCTTGCACTGGAAAATATTTGTAGTCCAGCATTGCCTTTATTTACCCAGAACACTTAATGTGCCTTTTTCTCCCCCATCTCTCACATCCGCTCAGAGAAGATGTTAATTTTCTGAAATTAAACACTTAGCTTGATTACTGTTTTGTTAATTGCTGCATTCAAAACCCCTGGAGCTCTTGCCTGTTTAACATGGATGGTGCTGTGAAAATGATAGGCGCAGAGTTGGCGTGCAGGTGGACAGACAACAGCTTTGGAATGCCATCCCAACGACCCTCAACTGTGCTTGCTCAAGCAGCTGGGCCCCTGCATGTGCAGGAGTGGGATCAGCCAGCTCATAGCAGGTGCCTCTCACAGCGCCATGTTTTAGGAGGACAGTGCACCCAGGGAGTCCCAAGTCTCACCAACATCTAAGAGAACGTAGGGGCTTAACTCCAAAGTACTTGCCCGAAGATGCTTAAGGAGGGAAAGACCACAGAGTGAACTCAAGCTGTACCATTTGTTGTTGCCTGAGTAGTTGAAGAAAGAGTGTGTCATTTATTCATACATTATTTGATAATTTATTAATTTATTCAGTGAATATTTATTAAATGCTATTATTTCAGGAACCTGGTTAGATACTGGGGAATGAGATAATATTATGGATACAGGACCTGCTCTCCTGGAGATTACAGTAAGCTCATGGAATGGACACATCACCAGGACTCCTCCTCCTTCCTCCTGATGTTGCCATGGCCACAAGCAACTATCTCCTAATCTAACTGTAGGTACCTTCTGCAATGAGTGTTATAACAATCTTATTTGGCCTCTGAAGAGGGTAAGGAACTTACTACAGTCTTGCTGCCAGCAGTCCCATTTTCACTTAACAAGCCATGTAGTTGGAGTGTCTGGTCCAAGATGAGGTGAAATGAGAAAACAGATGCCCTCTAGTCACCCGCACAGGGATGCAGGGCAGGCGTCCTCAGCTGTCCTCCAGCCATTAGTGGCATTGCTGACAACTGCTCAGGACCTAGGGCAGTGAGAATTCCCACGCCCAACCACTGTGTGGCCCAGCAGGCGTATCTACCCACACAAAGTTCAAATTGATCAGTCAGTGAACAATAAAATAACCCACCCACTACTGTCACCATATAGCAACAACCACCACAGACTGAAATGTTCTCTAGGAACACATGATTATATTCTAACTTTTGGAAAGTGAGAACTGGTACCACTGCAGACTGGGGAACTAAGAGCTCAGCAGAGGACCCTTGGAGTTCTTTTCCAGCTAGTCACCTACTCACCTGTAACTTTTCTGGGTCTTTCATCCCAGTCTCCGTGAGTGCTGTGAACTAGAGTATGAGCTCCACAAGGCACGAGTTATTGTGTGTTGTTTGCTAATGTGTTCCCAGTGCCTGGGGCAGTGCATGATGCACAGAAGGCCTCAAAAAATGTTGAGTAAGTGAATGAACAGGAACAGAAACCAATGAGTCAGCGTGTGGAAAGTAGTCACAAGGACTGTGATGAGAGAATGAATACAGTCCAAAGTTAAAGTGCTTAAACAAACAAACAAATAAACGGACCCATTTGAATGTGGTTGAAACTCATAGTGTTCTTCTGAGTAGATTATTCTGGCAACATTCTTAAATCATTCCCTCAAGTTTTCCTTCTAGGAGCCGCAGAGGAGGAAGATACCTGGTTACCTAGCTGACCTGGAGGGATCATCTAGCCACTGTGGGCCACCATGACATATTCTGATCGCCACCCATCAGCCAAGCATTTGTATACTAACTCAATGTGTGGGGACTAAAGGAAACTGGCAAATATTTGTGAAAGATATCTGTGCCTGGTGCTGTGTGGTCCCTCTCTCGTGAGGCTGGGGTGAGTGAGAAAATCTGCTTCTCTGCAGAGTTCACGGTGTAGGGGAGAGCCCCAAGGCTCCCTGGGTGGGAGCCACAACTTTGGTCATGGGGGCTGCTATGCGTTGACCTGCTCAGCTCAGCAGAAAACACACCATCATTTTCAAGTGGTCAGGACTTTTATGATGCCACTTGGAAATTCCCTCTCCATGCCAGGGCTGAAGAAACAATAAAAACAACATTTTTAGAATTTTAGAAGAAAGCAGTGAAATTGTATTAAGAAGGGTGAAAAATTTCATTTACTTAGGGTTTGTAAACTTTTCTTTATTAACTTCAATAAAAGTTTTCTTTGAAGTCATTCCAGTCTTTTTAAGGTTCTGACTCAATCTTTTCTCTGCACTGGAGCAAATTTTGCCTGCTAATTTCCAATGAGACCAGCCCTTAAAAATGAACTAGTTTTAGCATATGGATCTTAACACTCTAAATTTTTGCAGGCAGCAATGTAATATTGTTTTAATATTTAATTTTGAGATTTACATAATATCTTTCCTCCAAAGAGCTCAATATATTGCAATATCATAAAATTCCTTTCATATTCAAAGATTATTCTTTATGCATGCAAATACTATATTTAACTAAGGAATAATGCAAATTAGGTGATGAATTCAGAGAAATTGGTGAGCTAGATAATCCTTTTGTAGGAAAAGTAGTGTCTCTGAGTAACTTTAATTGTCTAGGAACTTCAAAAATGCCTTGGCTTCCGGTCAAGGTGGTGGCATGGGTAAATGCAGTGCCCACATCCTTCCACAGCCACATCAAAGTTACAACTAAGCTATAGAACAGCTATCATTCAGAACTGCCTGAAATGTACCTGAACAGAAGTCCTACGGCTAAGGCTATAAATAAGAAGCCACATGGAGACTGGTCGGAGGGGCAGAGATGCACACTGGGTTGGTCCCACATCCATGTATGGCAGAAAAAATTGGGAGGGATATCTCAGCTCTGGAGGCTTCCCCTGAGGAGCAAGGGAACCCAGCCCTACACCAGACCCATAAGCCCAAGGTTCTAGTGCCAGAAAAAGAAGTCCCCATAACTTCTGGCTATAAAAACTAGCAAGGATTGTTGTTGACTGAGACAAAGGGCCTCTGGAGTCCCAGGCATTCCTCTTAAAGGGACCATACATGGGCTTACTTGGACTCACTCACTCTGAGCTTCAGCACTGGGGAAGCAGCTCAAAAGGTACCAGGGACATAAGGGGAGGAAATGAATTGTCTGGTTTTGGGGTGAGAGCTGGGGAAGCAGGTTACTCCTAGAGAGAAGTGCTGGCAAAGGCCATTGTTCCTTTTCCGAGGCCTCCCCCACAAAACTGACAGGTAGGTGCTATATCTCAGAGTCCATCAGCCTGGCTCACACTGTTCACCCTGCCCCAGTGAGTCCCTGAGACATTGCCCCACCCAACTTGCACACCCACCTAAGCTGTTTCCAGTGGGTTTCCCATATGAATGGTATGTCGGCTTATACTGCAGACTATCCTAAAATTTCTTAAACAAGCAGCATCTGGCCCCAGTATACCCCATGCCTCTCACTAAGTGGTCCCAGGCCCAGGACTAGAGGCAGTCAGCACTGGCTTGCAACTCGGCCTCTCCTGGGCACTTCCAGAGCCAATACCAGTAGAAGCCATCTACAGATCACTTTGTATCTCATGCCAGGTAGCTCCAGGCAGCACACAGGTGATGGTTGACCTTAGCCTGCACCTCCTTGGAGGCCTCAGAGCCAGTGCACCCAGTGGACAGCTTTAGGCCATGTCTAAGCACCATCCATCCACCTTCACAAGGACACACTCAAGGGGCAGACTCAGCGGGCACCAGAGCCCCGCTGACGTAAGTCCTGCCCCAAAGGGTGGGCCATTGCACAGCAGATCCTCCACTGTGGTCACAGTCAGTGCTTACAGTAGATTGACCTGGGGGTAATACATCCCACTGATGTGCCAACAGCAACTGAGGCTCAACTATAACAGGAGGGTGTGCCAAGCCCACAAAAAGAGGCACACCTGGATTACCCACCTCAGATGAACAGGGAGGTTATACCACTGGACCCAACAGGACACCTACTACATAAAGCCATTCTACCAAGCCCAGGAGACATAGAAGCTCTACCTAATATATAGGGGGGCTGCCAAAATGAGGAGATAAAGAAACCTGTTTCAAATGAAGGAACAGAATAAAACTCCAGAGAAAAAACTAAACAAAATTGAGACAAGCAATCCACTAAGTGCAGACTTCAAAACACAGGTTATAAGGATGCTCAATGTACTTAGAGGAAGTGTAGAATAACCTAGTGAGAACTTCAACAAAGATATAGAAAAAATAAAGACAGAACTAGAAAACATAAAAAGAGTCATAAATGAAGAATACACTAACTGAAATGAAGAATACATTATAGGGAATCAACAGTGAAGCAGAAGAAGTAGAGGATCAAATCAGAGATTTGGAAGATAAGAAAGCAGAAAACACCCAATTGGAACAGCAAAAAGAAAAAAGAATAAAAAAATGAGGATAGTATAAATAGCCTCTGGTACAACTTCAAGCATACCAACATTGGCATCATGGGCATGCCAGAAGGAGAAGGGAGAGAGCAAGGAATTGAAACCCTATGTGTTTAAAAAAAATAAATAAATAAAAATGGAAAGCTTCCCTAACCTGGTAGAGAAAATAGACATACAAGTCCAGGAAGTGCAGAGAATCCCAAACAAGATAAACTCAAAGAGGTCCACACCAAGACACATCATAATTAAAATGCCAAAGGTTAAGGACAAAGAGAGAATCTTAAGAGCAGCAAGAGAAAAGCAGTTAGTTACCTACAAGGGAGTTCCCATAAACCTGTCAGTGGATTTCTCAACAGAAACTTTGCAGGCCAGGAGGGAGTGGCAAGAAATACCCAAAGTAATGAAAAGCAAGTACCTACAACTAAGATTACTCTACCAATTAAAGCTGTCATGAGAGTCAAAGAACAATTAAAGAGCTTCCCAGACAAGAAGAAGCTAAAGGAGTTCATCATCACCAAACTGGTATTACGTGAAATGTTAAAGCATTATGAAGAAGAAGAAGAAGGAGAAGGAGAAGGAGAAGGAGAAGGAGAAGGAGAAGGAGAAGGAGGAGGAGGAGGACAGTAGTAGGAGGAGGAGAAAATATCAAAATAAAATGCCAATAAATACATATCTATCAACAACTGAATCTAAAAAAATATGTGAAGAAGCATAACAGAAACAGACTCATAGATAGAGTTGCCAGATGGGAGGGGGCCTGGCAGGATAAGTGAAAAAGATGAAGAGATTAAGTACAAATGGTAGTTACAGAATAGTCACAGGGGTGTAAAGTATAGCATAGGGAATATAGTCAATATTATTGTCATAACTATGCATTGTGTCAGATGGATACAAGATTTATTGTGATGATCACTTAGTAAGTTAATGATGTTTAATCACTGGATTGTACACCTGAAATTAATATAATATTGTATGTCAACTATAATTAAAATTTAAAAATATATTTAAAGTAAAAAGAAAGATTGCACTAAAAATCCAAGGGACGGATTTTATGGTGTATAAATTATACTTCAATAAAATTGTTTAAAAAGCAATAAAAGTGCCTTAAAAATGGGCAAACTATAGGGGCTTGTGATTATGAACAGAAATAGTGTATGCATTTTTTAAACCCAGTTAGGTAGTGCATTGTGTCTGTGTTATGGGCATGGTGGACATGTTAGTATTCCACATGCAATCGGCACAGCAGGCCCTACGTGAACTGTGTGGAATATAAATGTCAGATGTAAAACTGCTGATGGCATCATGAAGGTAAGGGGGAGAGGGTTGCTTCTCCAAACACACAATGAGGGAAGACAGACGGGCTCCTCAGAGCAGCAGGATCAGCCTGTGCCACGTACACAGGCTCCAGCTCCACTTCTGTCCTCATCATTAACTCATTGGGATGCAGACTTTGCTGCTCTCTTTTCTGGTGCCCACTCCTTCCTTGGAGAAGAGACAACCAATACCTGTCATTTATCTGATGTGGATGATATTAGTCCCAAACAAAGAGACTGAGAAACCTTGGAAAGAAATAGCCTAGGAAGAAAAAAATCCAAATTGCTGTCTGGCTCAGGACATATTCTTAGAAATAATGCTCATCTCCCAGTCCATAGCATGGTTTACAACATGATTTTCTATCCTTTGTTTCATTTGATTGTCACAACAACACTAGGAAGCAAGTGTCATTACTCCTGTTTTACAGCTGAGAAAGGAGGAATCATGACAGTCCAATGAACTTGCGTGGGTCACATGAGGATCAGAGAGAGGAACCAACCCCAGGACTCCCAGATGTGCCTCTGCCACCATGAGCCCAAGAGGTGAGGAAAGTGACTGCACCACAGTGGAATAAGAGTGAGACAAAGCAATACGCTCACCTTCTGAGCTTGGGCAAATTGGATTAGCCCCCGGAACCAGCCAATAGGCCAAATCCAGAATTGGGTTTGTTTGGCTCTCAAATGCTTTAAAAATTTCTAATTAGCTGTCAACATTTTAAATTTGGATTTTCAGCTTATAATACCTGGCACCATGTGCTGGAGCTGAGTAGTGGCTGCCCATGTTCTCTTCAGTTCCCTGCCGTCCCCGCAACTCCCTATTGCCTGACACTTGGCCCTGCTTTGTTCCATCCTTTTTCTTGCCTGCCTGGCCTCATGGGTCTTTGAGTTTGTGCTCTCTGGCTTAGATGGTCCTAAATTCACTGACTTTATCTTGCTACAAGTTGACTTTATAGATATGCTGGTCTGATTTGTCTTATTTTTTTCCAAGATTTCCTCTGAGATCCCCTTCCTCAACTCTGACACTCTCAGTCTAGCTGGCAGAAAAGAGAAGTAAAGTTTGTCATTCACTTTAATTCTCTCTGACAGCCAGATGATCCAGCCATCAGTCTGAATCTGGGGCCCGGTGCCAGAGAGTGACTGCGAGAGTGAGTGGAGATAACAACCTAGCTGCCGATCCTTTGGCCACTGAAACAGACAGAGTTCCACCTGATCTGGTCTATTTTAAAACTCAAGGCAGCTGTATTGAGAGCAAGGCTGCATCCCTGAAGACCTCACATAAATCTGAGCTTGCATAATTCATGACCAAACCTGACCAAAGATGATGGACTTTTTTTTTTTTTTTTGACAGCTAAAGTGGCCTAGCTATGTGGCAATAGCTTGGAGAGAGCTTACAACTTACATTCTTAACCGTAATGCAATTTTTGATAAGAAAAAAGATAAAGTAGCCACAAACCTGAGTTTAAAACCCAGAAACATCATTTGTGGGTGGTGAGATGCTGAGCAAATTCCAAAAGCACTCTAAATCCAGTTTCTTCACCTGACCCACCTCATCTTGTAAAGAAAGAACACGGTAAGAGCTTGGCACATTGGAGACACTAAAAAATGATAGTTCTTGGTCACTGCCTATGGGCTGGGAAAGGATTGTATCCTGAAGCTTTCCAAGTGATACAAGATTCTGAGTAATCTGACCGAGTACACGCCTGGAGTCATCACGGAAGGAGTTAGAGACTCCGGATCTCAGAATTCAACCAACCCTTTGGTGTTTCCCGGTCATGCTTGCCTCTGTGAGAAAGACTGTATCTACTATGTTCCCAACGAGTCAAAAAAACGATTATAAAATCTATGGTCTCTTAGAGGTCAAGAAAAGCCTGTTGGTGATTTTCTCTGATGGACTGAGATGAAACATAACCCTTTTTGTTGGATACCTAAATCAGCTAAGATGAGCTGCCCACCTCCATTGTTGGGGATCAGGAGAGCGGCACAATGCTCTCGTGTGGCACGTCTGGGCAGCCCTGAGAAAGAAGAGATGACAGCCTGATGACAGGTTAAAAACTGCATGCACAGCCACAGATGTGGTCCTTTGCTCCTAAACAGAGGAGGACCAGCTCAGAGCAGCAAGCAGCCGCCTGGAATAGAGCTGATGCTCACGAGCATCAAGTGCAAAACCAACTCGTCCAAGCTCCACTCTCATGTGACCCTTACATCCATTGTCAGGACCCAATGCACTTTGGGAACAACTTGTGTCCCTCAACAAATACACACCCATCTCCCATCTCAATCCAGAGGCAGGAGACAGGCTTTTATGGTTTAGTGTCACAGAGAAAACAGGGGCTATGCCCTGAGGTCCCCTCCTCTCAGTAGGTTAGCATTGGTTCACTCTGAAAAACCCCTCCATGCTCAAAGGCTATGAAATGGAGAGCCCACAGGGACAGTCCACCTTTAGGACAGGAAACAGGAATGCACAAACACAGGAGGTGTCCTGTTGACCCTCCTCTAATACCAGATTCTCCAAATTCCTTTAAGCCTCTGCTTCCTTACATGAAAAATGGGAAAAATATTGCCCAAGTCATACAGTTAATATGAGATCAAATGAGTCCATGTATTCCATAATTCTTTTTCAACTCAAAAGAAACATCAACATGAGGTGTTAACTGTAATAAGTACTACCTGCTCCTTAGCTGGGACTCACTGAATGGTTCCCATCTATTTCCGTTTGGGAAGTTTCCAGGTGATTGATTCCAGGGCTGCTCTTGGTCAAGTTCTTTATCTGCCAACTACCTACTCATGACCCAAACTGTAGGATGGTAGTGGCTACAGGTAATGACAGGTGGGTCACACTATACCATGAGGTCAGGGTGGAGAGGCTGATATGGATCTCTCCCAGCCTGGGAGGGGGTGAAACATGTTATGACTTACTGGTGATACCTGGTTTCATCTACCTCATCCCTTCAGGGACCTAAGTCATTAGGGTTTTTTATGATGCCTGTTATTTAGTCTCTCTTTCATCTCTTATAAAATGTGGCTTCTATTCATGTTTCTAAACTGTTCTTGCAGAGGTACAGGCTCAAGTGCTTATTTTAAAGGTTCTCATTTTTTAAAAAATCATCTATTGGTTGCCCTGGCCAGGTAGCTCAGTTGGTTAGAGTGTCATCCTGATATGCCAAGCTTGTGGGTTCGATTCCTGGTCAGGGCACATATAAGACTCAAACAATGGGTATGTGGATAGGTGGAGTGGTGGGTTGATGTTTCATCCTCCTTCTCATTCTCTCTCTCTCCCCTTTCTTCTTTCTCTCTAAAATGAATAAAAAATAAATTATTTATTGGTTGAAAATAAATTGCATTCTCATGTGGATTCACCAATGCAGTATGATAGTACCATGTTACTCAGAGCCCTGCCACCCAAAGATTTGGAATGGCTGGTCAACTTGACATTAATTTTATAAAAACTATGTGCCACCAAGAAGCAGCTGCACTCTTCTCTTATTGACTGAAAACTTTCTGATCACCCAAATTCCAGAATTCCCAAAGAGAAATAATAGACTGGAAGGCGACACAGGGGCTGGGACCACAAAATCCTGGGAGGTTAAGAATACAGGGGGAAGTACAAAGGGCATGAGAATGGGTGAGAATAAAAATATATATTTTGAATATTGGCAATGCAGGATCCCTTGCAGGAGCCCTGGTCCCTCAGCTCCACTGCAGCCTGGGAAGATGCAGATGGCAAGACAAGCAGATGGGCAGGTTTGGGAATAGCAGGGGAAAGGAGGGGAGGGACAGAAATCAAAGCAAACCGATATAAGTGGCAGTTTTGTTTGCACATGCTTAGAGAGACAGAAAAGACAGCCAAGCCCAGCATAACATGACAGCCTGGCAGGATTATTATTCCCAGAAGCTGGGATACTGAAAAATTTCAGCCAGTTTTCTGCCTTAGACTCTGCAAGGGAAATACAGCTAACAAAGGCTGCCCATGTTACATGCTCAGCGTAATACCGAAATCACCATTCCCTTCTCTTTGGGTAAGACAGACTGTCAAACCTTTGTCTCCATGGCACCAGGGCTGTGGTCACCAGCTGGAGGCTCCCACACTCCCCTTCTTATTTTCTCACTACACACATACACATGTAAACATGTGACCATACATATACATACAAACATGCACACATGAACACACACACACACTCCCAGCAACAATGCAGCCATCTGGACAGCCATGCTCTCCTGCGACATCTTTTCTCTCCTCAGTTCTGACAGCTTAAACCCAAGGATCATCTGCCATCAGATATGCCTGGTATTAAAAGAGGAAGAATGAGCTGAGGATGAGGAGGTAAGGTGTAGAAGAGGATGGAGTAAGAAAGAGGAGGTCAAGAAAGGGGAGCTAGATGGAGGGAGAGGGAGAAAGAGATAGGCTTGGCTCCTGCTAGTTCACTAAAAAATGTTTCTTTTGGAATTTGTTAATTGAGGAAAATCTATAATTCCAAATAAGATCATGGTCCATTGTCCATGACCTTTGTCATTGCCTATTATGTGATGTTCATGTCCCCTCTTCAGCCTTGTACCATCCCCTGGGGAGAGAGTACTCATTTCTCTCGAACTCCCTTGGTATTTCCTGCGTGTGTATAGCACATGGTGCTTAGAAGACACCACCTTGGAGCTTTGCACTCTGTGTCTATGTCCTGCAAATTCCTCAGTGAATGAGCTTCATGGGAGGAGCAATGCTGCCCCAGTATCACTGTATCCGTCACAGTGTCTAATCCACAGCTGGGTGTACAGTAGATGCTAATCACTGTCTTTTAACAATGAGTGAATAAATAAATAAATGAGTGAATAAATGTATGAGTACATTGGTTAAATGGATATAATAAGAGACAGATTGTTTCAGGAGGTTAAGAGTAATAAAGAGAAAAGGTCAGAAGAGTAAGAGATATAGGAAAAAAAAAGAAGAAAATGTGTTTTGAGCTGTGCATGCCACAGGGAGGTACTGGCTATCAGGAATGATCTATGGACAATTATCTGTGGTCTCTATAACAGTGTAGCATTCGTCTAAGCAAACTATAAAGGAGAATTCACTCTTGAATTAAATAGGTTTAATTGAAAAGTAATCTATGAAGGTAACACTGATGTCATCACATGATTACTAGGAAATTTCTGTCACTGGGTTTTCTAAGAGTATCATGGGTATTCTCAAAACTATGCAGGGCCTCCACCCATCCACTTGCCCATCCATCCATCCATATGTACATCTGTTTGTCTATCACTACCCACCCATCTGTTTGTCCATCTATCTATCCAAGAGCATTTGTTGAGCCCCAGCTGGATACAGATGACTGGGTCCTACTCTGGTTTGATATACATCTTTGCTTTTGTGCTTGGCCCAAGAAAATCCCTCAAAGTTCAGTTCCCTTTCACAGGTGAAACATTATACTTATTTCCTCCACAGCCACAAACGATCATTACTCAACACCTTCACTCCTGGGAGGGGGCCTGAGGGCAGACTAACAGTCTGGGTGTGGCTGCAGCTCTGTTCCTGCACAGAGATGGACAAAGAGCCAACCACGCAGAAAGAAGGAAGAGCAGAGATGCCTCCAAACTTACCAGCTTGGTTGGTGGTAATGTTGACCGAGACGTGCTGTGGGGGGAAGGGGCTCTTGCTGGAGACTCCATTGACGGCCTGGATGTCAAAGGTGTAGGGGGTGTGTGCCCAGAGGCTGCTGATGGATACTCGGCACTCAGTCAGGCCCAGCTGCCTTGGCACAAACTCCACGTTGTCATCACAGCGGGAGCAGCTCCGGCGGTCTGCCCGGCATTTTTTACAGATGATGTTGTAGGTCACATCATCCCGCCCACCTGTCTCCCTTGGAGGATGCCACTCCAGAATGATGGATGTTTCATTGACAATTGAAATGACATTCCGGGGACCTGATGGAACACCTGTAAGGAGACAAAGAAAGGCCAAGTGAGGCTGGGCAGAAGATTCCTTGTACAGCATCTCTCTATCTGCCTTCAGTGTGTTCCCACCCTCGCCACATGCATACATCCCCTCCCCTCCTTCAACCCAATCTTCATGCTTCAATCTATTCTGAGAAAAAAATGAACAGAAATGACAACCTGTCCCAAAGTCCCCTTTCAGTCATTCCCACTGGGGCTCTCCTTTCAGTCAAGTGTGCCAGGGAGAGGAGGATGCAAAAACCTGGGTTCAAGTCTTTTTTGTTCTTAGGACCAAGCCACATCCTCCAACCAGCTTTAATGTCAGTGAGATGGATGTATATTGAACACTTATTGGATTCCTTCTGCTTTCTTAATCAGTGTAGATTTCAAGGGTTGAGAGATATTAGTGGACAATCAAAAGTCCCAACATAACCTCACATCCTGCACAACATCTCACACAATTTGAGATTGGTGTGGTGTATGCTTGGTGGCGGGTGTGCTTCTCTGTAGGGAGGCCACCAGAACACTTGGAGAGATGACTGGTCACATTGCACAAGCTTTGGTGCATGAAGACAAGAAGCAAAGCTGGTGGGAGGTTCACACAACCGCTGTGCTTGACCCCATGACACAAGAAGAACATTCGTTCTGGAGACCCTGCTAGCTAATTTGCATGCATTTAATCCCCCTATAAATTTTACTGGGAAGATAAAATAAGTAACTCAATTTTATAGAAAAGGAAACTAAAGCTGAGAATGGAAACTGGCTATAGATCTTGGGCTGTGAGAACTGAAGCCAGTATGGACACGCATACCTGCCTGATTCTAAAGCGTATGTTCATAACTATGACCCCGTGCTGCCTGCTAGTGAAAGTGGCTACCTTTTCCCACTAAGGGAAAAGCCATCTCCAACCCCAAATGTACACTGACAACGTACTCCAAATATTAGTAGTCAGGTTACATGAAATTTGAACACTCTCTCCCACAAACCAGCCAGGCTCATTGAGACTCAAGAAGAGCAGCCTCTTCCCTCTGGACAGCTCTCTCTACGGCTGTTGTTCTCACTCTGGCAAAGGTTGAAGCGCTTTGTTTAAAATTCTAGGAAGCCTGGTACTTCGCAGAAGAGCAAAATGTTGCTGGATTAATGGTCACAGTGTTGAGCAATTTGAGGTTAAGTTGGAGAATCTCCTGACCAAAACCAGAACGGATCACGGCCTCAGGTTCCCAAGCTGAGCTTTGCATCTCCCCAGTGTCTAACCGATGGAAATGAATCCTGCCCGGAAGCCCCCCTTCCGAATGCTAGGTCTGCTGGAGCAGCCGCTCCGTGTAGTAATGCTTTCAGAATTCACGCACATGACTGTTGCCAGCTGAACGAAGACATGTGTAAAGTGGTTCATGCTGGAGACAGGAATCAAATGCCAACACACAAAATGAGAGAATAACAACAAGGTCGGGGGGCACCAGGGAAGGATTCTGTGTTGAATCAGTCAACAGCCAGCAGCTAGAGCAGAAAGCAAATATTAAATCGAATTCTATTAAAACATGAAGGAAAATCAGTACTGTACTATATAAAGCCCATTAGGCCTGAGCTAAAGCACAACGTTCATGCACGCTTGTGACAGCGCAGGATTCATGAAACATTTTTACCAAAGTCTTGCAAATAGCATTTAAGAATTCCCCACCCATGTGCCCAGGGATAAACATCCATCTCTTTACGCATCAGCACACAGCTAGCACGGAGAGGGCAGTCAGCACCACCCTAGGTGGGCTCTTCCTGGGCCGGGCCAGCCTCTCCTCCCACTGCATTATTTATTAGCACCTGCATTGGCCAGTGCCTGTCTGGGACATGTCTGTGTGTTGAGACTGATGAGGCTCAGACCACAAGCTCCCAGTGGTCAATGTCATTGCTGCCTGTCTCACTTTCCCAGCAGACAGCCCAACCTGAGCCATAGGCCACTGGTTCTCCTACTTGTAATAAATACATTCACTGATCGCTTGCTCTTTGCTAGGCATGGGGCAAATCCTTTAACAATGTTACCTTATTGCATCCTCAGGACATCCTGAGGCTGTCACTCAGAAAGCAGCCTTGGACAGAAGAGCAGAGACCAGTACTGTCCGAGAGAGTGACTACCCACACCCCCCCACCTTATAACCCTCCCGTCAATTAACTCCTCACTCCCTTGACCTTCAACTTCACCCACTTCCCAACTCCAGCTTCTTCACTTAAACTCGCACAAGTCATTGCTACTTTAAAACTAAAACATTGTCAGCTGGCATCTCTACATTGCACGTCCTCTCTTTTTCCCTCTCCAGCCAAGCTTCTCTTAAGCAGAGTCACACTTGGTGGCTCTCCTCTCTCCCCGCCCCATTGGCGATAGCCTGGTTGCGCCCCCACTCAGCCGCCATGCCTGCGTTCCCTTCGGCCTCCTGCTTGACAAGTCTGGGGAACACAATTCAGCCCCTAACTCCCTTGACACCCTGTGTTGTCACTAGTCAGGCCCTAGGAGTCACATTTTCTGTGTCCCACGACACACATCTGTCAGTTCCATCTCATTTTCCTCAGATCTTTCCCTTCCTCTATACCCCCCACCACCTCATAACAATGGGTTTCATCAATTTTCCTGCCCCATTGCAAAATCCTCCTGATGAATTAGCCAATATTGCATTGCAGCTCTCTCATCCATTCTCATCTGCCAGAGTGTTAGTTCCAAAAGGCACATGGAGTCACTGAGTTCCTCTGCTCAAACTCCAGTTACCCAAAGGTTTACCCTCCTGTCTGTACCTTTCGAGTCCCTGTGTAGTCCTGCCGCTCTGGACCTCATCTCTGGTCCCTGGGCCCTTGCTCCTCCTAGCACGGCCCGCAGGAACGTCCTCGTTACTGCCTGTGCACGCTATGCTCTCTCCAAATTCCTGAGCTTCTGCACAGTGTTCTCTCTTCTGCCTGGAATTCTGTGCCTCCTCTCTACTTGACAAGGTCCTGCTCACCCTTTAATGTCCAGCACCCATTTGTCAGGAGTTTTCATCAATGCCCACAGTCAGGCACCACCCTCCCCCATGCTTCTGGGCTTCCAAAGCCCATTTCTAGCTGCCTAACTCAGGTCCCGTTACTGCACTGCGATGGTCTCTTCCTCTGCGTCATCCTCACCATGGTGCGGCCTCCTGGTGGGCTGCTGGCTCGCCTGTCTCTGTGATTCCCACGCTTAACATCTTACCAGGGAAGTCTCCTTCCACCTGGTTTTTGACCTCTGCTCAGGGTGCGAGGCTTCAGGTCACGTGCGTGTACCCCTCTCCCGCACGAGACAGGATGCCCTGCTACGGAGCCAATGGACATGCAGCAGCGGCGGCAGCGAGGACCCACTGCTTGTGATCCTGAGTGGTAGAGGCTTTGGTAGAGATAAAGGTAGCAAGCGAGGAGCTGCCCCGGACCCAATGGGGAGACCTGGCTCTGCTCATTTGCTCCCCACTCAGAAAGAAAAGTAGTGGGTTTTCAGAAAGGACTTTCATGTTTACTTAGAAACAGCCTTCATACGACAAAAACACTTGTCATCTGTGGCTGCATTCCAGAGTAAATGTGTCTGTGGAGCACGGAGGGGGGTCTATGGGAGCTGTGGTTGTTGAGCGCAGGGCTGCATAAATCTGAACCCTTTCTTTCCAAGTAGCAGGAAGAGACGTGGATGGCTTTCCCTTGGCGAGCGGACTCAGAGAGCTAGGAGAACCTGAACACGCCCTGCTGTGTGTCCTTTGCCACTCGCCTCCTCCAGGGCTGTGTCTTGTTACCTCAAAGCCCAGCACAGGCCTGGACTCCTGGTGCATATCTGTGGAGGTGACCTGAGTCTGGGCCACAAACAATGACTGGAAACCCATTCATCATTCATTCACTCACACATTCACTGACATTCACCTCTTTAACAAATACTCCCTGTGCTGTTCTAGGCACCCAGGAGATAGGAAAAAGCAAGACAGGCAGGTTTCTGTTCTCATGGAATTTAACATTCTGATGAGAAAAACTGACAAGAAAGAAGGAAACAAGGAGATAAATGAGGTGATTTCAGCTAAGAATAAGTGCTAAGAAATAAAAAAGTTCCCAGGTTCAGACTGCCTCCCAATAATGCATATAGGTCCTGCCCCTTTACCCATGAGGCCTGTTCAAGGCTGGGAGGGCCAGGGCCCAGTGTCGGGGTGGCCACAGTGATGGTGGTCCCAGGTCTGTGCTCCATGGTCCCGGTGATAAGAGCACATTCCTGCAAGTAGGCTGAATGGCCTCTCCCGTGCCTGAGAGAGAGTCTGACCAGAGCAGGCTTGGCCTCTGAATCAATCTCCCTGCAGGAAGGTACTAGGGTCGCTTCCTACCTATGCAGGCTGCACTCCCTGGGCTTGGGGTCCTACCCCTGCAGGAAGTGTTTTTCCAGAACCAGAGCCCCCAGCAACATCCTCAGGAAGGAAGCCAGTTGAGACTGGACAAAAACGTTTAAAGGCAAGTAAAGGGGGAGACTAAAAGAAGCAGAAAATCTGCCATCTTCTTCTGTAAAAGTCCTCAGAAAGTGCAGTGGCAGGTCTCAGAGCCTGGGTCTCCTTGTCTAAGCCTCCTGCTCTTGCGTGCACATCATGGTTTCCCTTGATTACATACCGGCAGGTTTTGTGAAGCCCGTCTGATCTGTTGCTACAGTTACTACTGATGGAAGCTTCCTGTTAACAAGGCTAGAAAAACTCTGTCTTTTCAAAGGAAGAGAAAACTGCTGAGCTATGATTCTCTGGCTGGAGGAAACATGGTGGGTCCTGGCTATGGGGATGGGGCTCTGTGGCTTTCAAGGTGTTCCTGAGAGGTTGGCTCAGCCTGCATGGAGCATGACTGGTATCAGAACCTCAAAAAGTTAAAGAGAAAAGATCCTTTTAGAGACACTGGGTTAGCCCAAGTGTTGCTATATCGAGAGAGAATCTCCCATGTCTTAATGTGATTTGAGACAAATGATTTTTTTTTAATGGAGAGTCAGATTGGACGGGGAGAGTTGGTGAGTTTGTTTGCAAGCATTAAGCTAGAAATGACTACTCCTGAGTAATCCAAGGGAAAGCCCTCTGAAGACAGGTTAGCCCCAAAGCCAGTTCCTTCACCAGGAACCTTCGTAAGGCCCACCTCCTAGTCTTAGAATTTAGATGTGAATTTCAGGTCTGTCCAAGGGGCTGAGCAAGCAACATCCAGCTAACTGTGCATTTCTAGAGCCAGGGTCTGTGTCCTTGAACCCTTCCCCATGGGGAGCTGGTGAGGGTGACAACCATGGTGAGGCAATGTCCTCCTGGGAGACCCCTTTGCTCTGGAGAGATAGGGTCCTCCCCATTGTGTGCACAAACCCGTTGGAGAATCTGATGAAAGCAATTAAGCTTTTTCCAAGAAAAATGGACATATACTTGAAGACATGCATAATTTTTCAGAGGCCCTGGTGGGTCTCTGAAACCTACCAGTGAACCCCCTAAATGTTCACAGCAGCCACATTGGAAAACATTCTCTTGTTGGCAAACCTTCAGAAAGTAAACTTCTAAGCCTTAATTTTCTCATCTGAAAAGTGGTAGTTTTGAGGATCTAATGAAATAATATGCTCAAGGAGTTGAGTGTGTGGCTGGTATAGAGGGGAACTCAGTCAATGTCAGATGCTATCATTAGCAGTAGTATTTTCACTATGGAGGGTCTGGAATCCTGAAAATTCTTCTAATTAAGACTGATCTAATTCTGCCATTCATTCCTAAAGCAGAGACCCCATACCCAGAACTGTGCTGGGCATGGTGAAAGCCATAAATATATAGGTTGTAACCAATGAGATTAGAGAACCCAGATGCTAGGAATTGAGAACACATATGATTAGGATGAAAGTAAGTGATACAGACTCAAAGAATTAAAGCTGTTTCAGAAAAGGTAAGATCAACACAGAACAAAATATTCAGAGATGGTGTCCAGGGGTCCTGTCTACAAGAGTGAAGTCATGGTCGGGAAGAAGTACCTTGGAAGCTGTCTTCCCTAATCTATATCCTCAAGGCCACCTACCCCCTGCAAGCAGTGTCAGGGAGAGGTAGAACCTTAGTCTTGTGCAAGGACTTGTGTACCCAAAATGGGTCCAGGTCTTTTGGGTCCATGGCCTCTGTGTGCACCTGCACAGGCATACCCCAGAGATATTACACGCTCAGTTCCAGACAGCTGCATTAAAGTGAATACTGCAATAAAGTGACTCCTACACTTTTCTTTTGGTTTTACAGTGCATATAAAAGTAATGTTTTCATCATACTGTAGTGTATTAAATATGCAATAGCATTATGTCAAAAGCAACGTACATACTTTAATTAATAAATACTTTATTGCTAAAAATGGTAACCATCATCTGAATCTTCAGAGAAGTCACAATTGTTTTGCTGGTGGAGGGTTGGGACTCGATGTTGATGGCCGCTAACTGATCAGGGCGCTGGTTGCTGAGGTTGAAGTGGTTGTGGTAATTTCTTAAAAGAAGACAACAATAAGGTTTGCCACATCTATTGACTCTTCCTTTTATGGACAATTTCTCTTCAGCATACGATGCCATTTGATAGCATTTTACCCACAGTAGAACCTCTTTAAAATTGGAGTTAATCTTCTCAAACTCTGCTGCTGTTTCATCAACTAAGTTTACATAATATTCCAAATCCTTTATGTCATTTCAACAATCTTCAGAGCATCTTCATCAAGAGTAGACTCCATCTCACGAAACCACGTTCTTTGCTCATGCATAAGAAGCAATTCCTTATCTGTTCAAGTTTTATCATGATATTGCAGCAATTTAGTCACATCTTCAGGTTCCACTTCTAATTCTAGTTCTCTGGTTATTTCCACCACCTCTTCAGTTACTTCCTCCACTGAAGTCTTGAACCCCTTGAAGTCATCCATGAGGCTCAGAATCGACTTCCTCTAAAGTCCTATTAATGTTGATATTTTGACCACTTCCCATGAATCAAAAATATTCTTAATGAAATGTAGAATGGTGAATCTTTTCCAGAAGATTTTTAACTTACTTTGCCCAGATCCATCAGAGGAATCATTCTCTATGATAGCTTATCGCCTTATGAAATGTATTTCTTAAATAATAAGACTTGAAAGTCAAAATTACTCTTTGATTCATGGGTTTCAGAATGGGTGTTGTGTTAGCAGGCATTAAAACAACATTAATCTCACGTATATTTCCATCAGAGCCCTTGGGTGACCAGGTGCATTGTCAATGAGCAGTAATATTTTGAAAGAAATCTTTCTTTTCTGAGCAGTAGGTCTCAACAGTGGGTTTAAAATATTCAGTAAACCACGTTATAAACAGATGTGCTGTCATCCAGGCTTTGTTGTTCCATGTAAAAAGTACAGGCAGTGTAGATTTGACACAATTCTTAAGGGCCCTAGGATTTTCAGAATGGTAAATGAGCATTGGTTTCCGCTTAAAGTCACCAGCTACATTAGCCCCTAAAAAGGGAGTCAGCCTGTCTTTGAAGCACTGAAGCCTGGCATTGACTTCTATTCTCTAGCTATGAAAGTCCTAAATGGTATCTTCTATTATAAGGCTGTTTTTGTCTATATGGAAAATCCGTTCTTTAGTGCTGCCACTATTATTAATTATTTTTGCTAGATCTTCTGGGTAACTTCCTGAAACTTCTACATCAGCACGTGGTGCTTTATCTTGCACTTTCATATTAGGAAAGTGGTTTCTTTTCTTAAACCTCATGAACTAACCTCTGCTAACTTCAGGCATTTCTTCTGCAGCTTCCTCACCTCTCCCAGCCTTTATAAAATTCAAGAGAGTTAGGGCCTTTGTCTGTGTTAGGCTTTCACTTAAGGGAAAGTTTTGGCTGGTATGATCTATCCGGGTCACTAAAACTTTCTCCTTATCAGCAAAAGGTTGTTTTGCTTTCTTATCATTTGGGTGTTCACTGGAGGAGTACTTTTAATTTCTTTCAAGAACTTTTCCTTTGTATTTACAACCGGGATAACTCTTTGGTGCAAGAGGCTTAGCTTTCCGCCTATCTCACTTCTGACATGCCTTTCTCATTAAGCGTAAACATTTCTAGCTTTTGACTTAAAGTGAGAGAGGCATAACTCTTTCTTTCACTTGAACACTCAGAGGTCATTGTAGGATTATTAACTGGCCTAATTTCAATATTGTTGTGTCAATATGTAGGGAATAAGGAGGACTGAAGAGAGGGAAAGAAATGAGAGAACATCTGGTTGGTGGAACAATCAGAACACAATCATCTATGAATTAAGTTCACATTTATGTATGGGTACAGCCTATGGCACCCCAAAACAATTATAATAGAAGCATCAAACATCACTGATCACAGATCACCATAACAAATTAACAAAACAGTTTGAAATGAAAATTACCAAAATGTGCCACAGAGATGAGAAGTCAGCAAATGCTGCTAGAAAAAAAAAATGGCACCGATAGACTTGCTCAATGTAGGATATTAAAAAACCTTCATTTTGTAAAAAACAAAACAAAACAAAACAAAACAAAACAAAAACAGCAATGTCTCCAAAGTGCAATAAAGTGAAGTACAATAAACAAGGTAGGCCTATGCATATGCTTCCTGGCCTCCTGAGAAGTGGTCTGGCTTTGGCATGGTATTAGGCCTTGTTTGTTCTTCCTCCACCTTTGGGGAAGAAATCCCCCTCTTTGCTCCTATAATAAACTGTGTCCCATACTCAATCTCCCTTTAGACAACAGATGTGAGCTATGGATTGGGAATGAGCTAGGAAGGACATTTGATATTCGAGACTCCTGAATACGTACACGTCAAGAATGCAGAGAGGTAATGTTCTCATGGCTGAAAAGAGTCAACATTGTATCAGCAGTTTGGAAAATTGACTACATACTTCACTGTGGACTGAGCTACAAGGGCATAGAGAAGATTAGAAAAAGACATCAAGGGTAGGAAAGATGATGTAAGTGTGGTGCAAGGGGCTAGGAAGACATGGGAGGGGGTGGTCCAGGACTGGTTTTCAAAAATTTTTGTTCCAGTCCTGACCAGTGTGGCTCAGTTGGTTGGCATCCTCCTGCAAAATGAAAGCCATTAGTTGGATCCCTGGTCAGGGCACATGCCTGGGTTGTGGGTTCTGTTCCCGGTCACGGTGCATAAGAGAGGCAACCTAGTGTTGTTTCTCTCTCACATGGGTGTTTCTCTCCCTGGCTTTCTCCCTCCCTTTCCCTCTCCCTAAAAATAAATACGTAAAATCTTGAAAAAAAATTATTGTTCCAACTCTCTACCCATTGGTCACTGTGAAATAGCTACTTAAAGAAACCATGTTTGAGTGATTAAAAGGCCTCCTGAAGAAGGGAGAAAGGTCTTTAAGATTTTACAGAGAGATTAGAGTCAAGGAGGAGAGACAGACAAGAAATGGGGGCTGTAGAGGTTTGAAGAGGTCTTCTATGGAGGCAAAATATGCAGAAAATCAAGTCAGGGTGGTTGTTATGTCTTTGCCCTCAGTGCAGCACATAGAGTTGAAAGCAGAATGGATTCATAAATGCGATAGAGTCATAAAATAAACATGAAGTCAGCTTCATGTTCAGTTGCATTTGTTCTTTGGTAACTGGTTATTTGAAAATTATGTCCAAAAAAATTTTTTTAAATGAACAAGCCCCTCTTTATTCTTTCAAGCTGCCTTGTGTAGGTTTGACACTCTCCAGACTCTTTTCAGCTCTCTCTTCCCCTTTCCATTTAGCCTTCCCTCCTGAGACTCCAATTCCTCTTCCATTATTCCCCCACTAGGTGCAGCATTCCTGGGAGAGACCGGACAAGATGACCATTGTCCCAGAGGAAAGGGCTGTGATGTGGTGTACCATGCCAGTTCAGAACCTTGGAGAGGCACAAGCCCACATGCTCCCTGCCCCTTTCAGTGAGATTTCCTTGATGGCACTGGGGGGAGCTCCTAAAGATTCTACGTCAGGCACCAATAACAACCCAACTAACTACTGGAATCCATGGCAGCAGGGGTTGTCAGTTCTTATCAATGTGGGATGGGGTGTGGCTGTTTAAGGCCATATCAGGAAACCAGGAGTAAGTTATCAGGGGCCTGTGGAAAGCAGTGGTATCAAAATGAACAGATTGTTGAGGCATTCTCCTCTCCATAGCAGAACCTTAGAGAGGCTTGGGATTTGGTGAAGAAATAGATCAAGGTCTGTCTACAGTTTGTGAATAATGAGCACCAGGCATTTGGAGAACTGTTTTGCTTAATGCGAAATGTGATGTGATGCGAAATGTGATGGTGTCTGAAGTTCTGAGGTGTCCCTTCCAAAAAGGCTGAGTAGTTCCTGTTCCATTGCAAATTCAGACACCCTGGTTCCTCTTCTCAAAATGTAGGAGGTCCCCCTTGAGCAAAGAAGAGAGGATGTTGAAACCTGGGGAAATCATGTTGCTTTACTTTTCCTAACAGCCCTGGAATCCCAACATTCAAGTTTTTGCCACCTTTGGAATCAATTTAAAATGAGCCCAGGGACATAGATTTCCTGTGGACAGACACCTGCACCTGCATGGATGTCAGGAGGACAAGGCTTTGATTTACTGAAACCTGTTCATTTCCTGACACTGAGTGAGTGATCAATGTCAGTAGTTTGCCTGGAGTAGATTTCTACAAGAAACGCCTGAAAAAAAAAAGAAAAAAAGAAAGAAAGAAAAAAAAGAAAGGAAGAAAAAAAAAAGAAAACCAGAGAGATGGCTTTGGTTTCCATTTCAGTGGAGTTCTTTATGGAATTTAGGATTTTGTGTTAATAATATGCCCTCTATCCAAAGCACTGTCTTAGTCATCTTGGTACATTACTTAATAAAATCTAATCTTCCCAACTCGCTATGAGGTAGGAACTATTATCCCCATATTACATTTGAGGAAATTATAGCTCAGAGATATTAAGTAACTTGTCCATGTCACATGGCTGGTGGGTGGTGAAATCAAGACTCAGGGGCAGGCCTGGCCCTTTCCAAAGCTCATCCTAACAACGCTTCCACCCAGGGCGGAGGCACTGAGTGTGTAAGGTGCAGGTGTGACGCAAATGCAGCCGGGTGCTGGGGGTGGTGGGTGGGTCTCTTATGGAAGCAGGGGACTCTTATTCCTGAACCATTTCAGTAGCTTCCCTGTAGAAACTGAGTGGCTGTGGTTCCAGGAGCGTGCTGAGCACGTCTGCACGTGTTGCTCATTAGGGTCTTGGAACCACTGGGCCTGTACTCAGGCAATTCTCCTAATCATAACAGTTGGTAAGAAGAAGTGATTAATCAAAACAAGGAGGGACCCTGTGGAGAAGGATTGGGGGAACATCAAAGAACCTAGTGTTACACATTTCACCAAACAGTAATGTTTCTAGAAAGTACTTCTTGTTTCTACTCCTTCGATGCAGTTAATTGTCTGGTAGAAAGTGGGTGGGTTTTACTTTCTGGAAAAAGAGACAGCCCCTGTATCTGGCCTGAGCTGAAGCCTGAGCACATAGGTTCCCACGGGGCTGCCGAAGCCCTTGGGGGACCGCTGAGGCCCCTGCACTCAGGGTATCTCTCAGCAGGAATGTGTTTGCAGCCGTCTCACATCGCTGCCTGTGTGGGGGAGGGGTTAAAGTTTGAATCTTTTATTTGCGATCCCAGGAGAAGCCAGAGAGGAAAACTTTGACATTCCTCCCTGCAGATCCCCTGGGAACTGTCCACATCAAGGGAAGTTACAGATCATGTCATCTTAAAAACACGGCCTTCAAGACCTCTGTCCTAGTCCTGAAACGAGACCTCAGAGCCTTCTGGAGCAGTGAAAGATGCACAGGGCCCACAAAGAGAAAACTGGGGCTGAGTGCCAGCTTCATTGCAGTGTGACCTCTGATAGGTCACTTGCAGTCTCTGAGCCTAATTATTCATTGGGTTTTGACCCATCAATCCATACATGTTTCCTGAGACCCTGCTGTGTGCTACGCCCTGTATGGGAGGTTATGGTATGAAAAGTTCATGGACATCTACCCTGAGGAGCTCAAAGTCTGCAGTGGAGGTGGGTCCCTGCACATCAGC